>JASANC010003162.1:0-27607 GCA_030248135.1 Theristus sp. LFF4_11
ATAAAAACGTTTTACCAAACTACATGTGTACGCTTGTTGTTGTTGTGCAAGTGCAACATTACAGTGCTTACAAACGAGTGCACTGTCTTCAGACGAAGACGTTACCAGTTTTCGAATCAACTTCCTTCGTCTCTGCTGATTGCTGATTGTGTTTGGCTTGTTGGCTTAGTGCCGCTCCAGTGGAATGGGAAATCCATGTGGTGACCGTCGCTCCGACGTGAGACTGGACTCTGAACTGAAAAGCTAGAGGGGCTATAGTGGCCGAGGCTGAGCTAGAGGCTGAAAAGCGGTAGCGAAATCTCACTCGTTTGCTGCTAGCTAATAACCGTTGAGACTGTATTTTGAAATTGGTACTTCGTGAAATTTGAAATTCGACAGTAAACTCTGGTTTTTGCATCCGAGAAAAAAACAGAAAAAAACAGAGTAAACTGTATCGACGGATGGCGCATTTATTTCGCCGTTGATGTTCATTGCGGACATCGTTCGTTTCTGCAGACTTATCGACTGATCCTCTGGACCGTTTTCATTTTGCTTTGCCCTTGATTCAGGCGTGACCGCGACGCAAGTGCTCGTGTTCTATACGCAGGCGATGAAGAGCCTACGGATGCTGGACCCCAACGGCGTCATCATGCACAGCGTCTGTCAGCCGATTTGCCTTTATATTAGGTAGCATCTTTTATTTTGTTGGTATGACTTGTGATTTAAGGTGCTGAGAGGGAAACTTAGAGCGTTTAGCGTTTTAGCTGGGGGATTTTGAAAGTGTCACATACAGATTGAATTGGATTGGAACTTGGTTTTTTTTGTCCTTTGGTTTGTGAAGTGGAAGGGGTTAAATAAAGGGATCACCTCCGTCAACTTTGTTACCCGTTTTGCAGAAATCGCCCGGACAGCGTGCGCTGTATTGTGTCACTGTTGACGGAACGTGGACAACTGAATTCGTCTGGCTTTGAGTCCGTCGATGGTCTGGTGGATAGTCGGGTAAAGATTTCGCTTCGGTGGTTTGGTGGTTGTTTCGTTTCATCTTGTCTTGGAAAAAATTGGTGGTCCACTTACTGAAAAATCACCGCAAATTTTACAACTCTGGTTTCCCGATGTGACATTATAGATTGTTTTCGTCTCGGAGCCCTTTCAACTTTTAGTTCCAAGCTGAACATCGGCCTTGGTTTTTTGTGTTTTTTTTCATTTTTTTGTGGTGATTTCGTGTGATATCGAATTTTGTCGTTCTTTGTAGCATAGCAACTCTTTCAGGGGTCGCTTTTTTGTCGCAATCTTGCCATCTTATAGGGCATTCATGAAGCAACATTTAATGACCGCGTTGCTATGTTTACTTTTAACACAGCTCCGCGTTACCAAATGCTGTTTCATGAATGTCGCTTTTTTGAATCTCTGTTTTTCATGATGCATTCAGGACGCCGACTACTCGTACGAACTGGGCGAGCTGAGCAGCGTGTCCATCAATCAGATCATGTCTGACGATCGTGCGATGTTGACCGGCAGCGATATTGCACGACTGAAGTCGAAGCATTGGTCGAGATGGCTGCCGGACCCGGTCGATGCAGACACCGGTTAGTTTCGTGCTTGTTGTTGTTTTGTGGCCCAGGGTGGGAAAGCTAGGGGGGGGGGGGGGGGGGGGGTGGTTGTTCAGTGTGAGCGGTTGGTCAATAAACAATTGCAACATTCAGATGCCGCCCGACTGAAGTGGCATTCATGAAGCGGTATTTAGTGACACGCGGCTGCGTTAAAAGATAGCTACGCGGTCATTAAAGTTGATGATGGGCGATTATTGTAATTATCTAGCTGTAATTATCCGTGATATCCTATTTAATGTGATCGTTTTTCTTGTAATATTCGTTGTTCTCCAGTCCAATAAATCGCCACTCTCTCGCTACTTGAAGTCTAAATACTTCATAAATGCCCGTTTAGAACAGAGGGATCTTTGAGGCTGCCCTCTTGCTTGCTGGTGGCGAGCAACACCTCAACCGTCGTCTTGCCCGTTGTTTTTCAGTTGACCACAGCGCGTTCCGCCGCAGTGCGGACATGGTGACGATGTTGGTGGGCATCTACGGCAGCAAGGAGCTGTTCGTGAACGAGTACAGGCAGTTGCTTTGTGAGCGGCTGTTGCGCCAGCCGACGCATGATGTCAGTGGAATTTTCAGTTTTTTTCTCCCAAATATTTTGTCACCTATGGTGCCCTATCATACCGTCAACCAATCCGCTATATAGCCTATTTATTCGGACGTGTCTGACCGAAATGAATCACTGGCCTCGAAAACATGCGCTTGTCATGCGCAACCTATGCGGCAAATCAAGATTGCCAAAGTGGCCCGGTCGAAGCTAGGCGGGGACTCGGAACTGATTTCACCGCTTTTGAATTGCCGCGCTCACGCATGAAACTGCTTCGCCATCTTAGTATGCGTTCATGGAGTCGCAGAACCATAAAAACGATATTTTGTTCAACAACAACAAAAACGTTCTCAGACCGAAAACGAGACGCGCTACCTGGAGCAGTTGAAGAGTCGCTTCGGCGACGCGGAGATGCACCAGTGCGAGGTGATGCTGAAGGACATGAAGGACTCGCAGCGTGTCCACGAGCACATCGCAGACTCGATGCCGCTCGTGTATCCGGTTGGGCATGAACGAACAGTTTTTTTTTAATTTAAACAAATTTAGAATTTATTTGTAGTTCCCCCTCCCCACCCGACGGTTCTAGAAACCTGAAATACCAAAATGTTTTGGTTTGGTGTTGGGGGTGCACGGACTCTGGTTTCGTTTGTATTGAAAAAAATGCTTTCACAGCAACAATTCTGTTCTGTTTTATTCGGCTCGTGTAAAAACTGTCCGGCAAGCGCACAAGGTCAGTGTGAAAAAGAAATATTTTCGTTCTACAGGTCAGTGCGCGAATATTGTCGAGTCATTTTTGGCCACGACTTCGCGACGATCGTCTACAGCTGCCTCCGCCGATCCAAGTACATGTGACCGAGCAAATTGATGGCTCTTGTTTTGAGTTTGATTTCAGTGTGTCGTTTTCGCTGGTCTTCATTCGCTGTCCAATTGTGTGGTCGAAAGCGGTATTCATGAAGCGCGCATAGATATATGTTTGAACATGGCTACGCGGTCACTAAATACTCCTTGATGAATGCCGCTTGAACAGATTGCCCATTTCATTCATCGCGTGTTTTCACTTCTCTCTTTTTTCAGTGCTCCCTCGACATGTACCGCAAGTCATACGAGTCGTACAAAGCATCGCGCACACTCGAATGGCGACCGCAGCTGGGCACGGTCGAACTGCAATTGACGGTCGGCGACCGGCAGCAGCAAATCACGGTCACACCGCTGCAGGCGGCCGTCATCTGGAAGTTCCAGGAGAAAGGTCGTGCGAAACGTGGTTTTTTGTTTTGTGTTTTATGTTTTAAGAAATGAAGTGAAAAAAATTTGACATCATGTTGTTGATTGATTGCTTGATTGATTGGTGGAATTTGTGAGCGAGGATGTTGTGGTTACTCCAATTGATAGAAGAACCTGTAATTGGCACAATTTTGCTTTGTTACCTGCGCACTGTTTTCCGCGGCTGCTAGACACTGTTCTTGCGGTCTCGCCCGGTCCGGTCCGGTCCAAGCGAACTCCGCGGCGGCCTTGTCGTTGTTATGTGATTAACGAACCAAAAATCAAAAGAAACTGAAGAAAAACGACAACTTTGCTTCTCCAGATGTGATTGCCATAACAAAAACCAAAAAACGGAGAGAAAAAACCATTTTCCCTTTCAGCCGAGTGGACGGCCGAGGAGCTGTCGGCGGCGTTGCACGTGACGAGCTCGGTGGTGCGTCGACGCCTGCAACTGTGGACGCAGCGGGGCGTGCTGATAGAGCGCGCTGGCCGGTGGAGTCTCGCGGAGCAACTGCCCGCGTCGTCGCCGGTCGTTCCGTCCGCCACGATCGCCAGACAGGACACGCTCGATGAGGAGGAGGAGGAGGACGCTGAGGTGGGCCGGGATGGTGATGTGCGATGCTGAGTGGTTGTTCAATGCGTTCGATTGTGCCGATCCATCTGGAGGGTTGTGGTGGTGGTGGTGGTGGGTTATGGGTCTGCATTCAGCCAGCCATCTCGATTTACAAAGTTACATTTCCATTCTCAAAAGTCCACATTTCCATTCCCACAACCCACAAGTTCACATTTCCATTCCGAAAGGTTCACATTTCTATTCCCACAAGTTCACATTTCCATTCCCACAAGTTTACATTTACATTCATACAAGTTCCCATTTCCTATTTCCCTTCCCACAGTTCACATTTCCATTCCCACAAGTTCCCATTTCCCATTTCCCTTCCCACAGTTCCCATTTCCATCTTCAGCACAACGCCGAGAGCGCCGTCGACGCACTGGAGCAGTACTGGCCGTACGTGTTGAATTTGTTGCGCACGGTGGATTCGCTGAAACCGGAACGTTTGCAGACACTGCTGCGAATGGTCAGCAGTCCCGGACAGGAAGGTCCTAGTCTCGAGACGGTCACCGCGTTTCTCCAGCGAAAAGTCTCCGCGCAATTGTTGATCTTTGTCGATCGCGTCTATAAGCTGCCGAAGAAACAATGAAAATTTTCATGATTTTTCTCTTTTGGTTGATTTATTGTCAGGAAATTTCGGATTTTATGGGAAAAGAATCGTTCGGTTTCAGTCAAATCAAGTTTGCAATTGTCACGTGACAGTTGCAGCCGGCGGTTGGTTGTCGCTGTGTTCTGATCAGACGATTTTTTTTGAATACGTAGTTTATTGTTTCATCACACTTGTTTGAATATTATGATGCAATAATGGTTTGTGTTTGGGTCAGATCTGTGATGGAAAATGGTGGTAAACAAAGTCAGCAAGCAGTGAACAAATGGAACAACTTCTTCATTGAGAAACATCTGAAGTCGTGTGCGACAAATTTCAATAGCGCCGTACTTTAAGGCTAACTACAGTACTTGGCAGTTTGGTAACTTTCGTAATAGTCGCAAGTTCTTTGTTCACGAAAACTAAAACTACGGTATGTTTGTTCAACACCACCACCACACCCATCCATTTTTTCTCCCTGTCTGTCTAGACAGACGGTCTGTAGTCGCATCACGTGATTCCACAGATACGCTCGCGCACACACATCGTCTGTATATAGTAAAAATGGGCAGTTTACAGTTGAAACTTAAAAAAAGGACCGAAATAATGAGTCAGCCATAAGACTTGTATCTGTCCGTGTGTGTTTGCCGCGGTTTCGCCGCCACGTGTATGTATTGTGTAATCTGCAATATTGACACAACGCAACCGTACGATTGTCAACGTGTTTGAACATGTTGTGCACAGTTGAATTGATGAGTGCCGTTGTTTCTTTGAAATACACCACAAGTGGGTCGTTTGACAAATCGCCACAAGAAGTATTGCTGTTTGCGCCCGTAAATTTGTTTTTTTTCGCCACGATATACCGCATTCGTTTCTGATCATCTCGAAAGACACAATTCCAGCGATTCATTTACCAGATTATTCGCCGCTTTGACTTATATCATGTGTAAAGAACTTGCGAAACAGGCATGAGAGTTTTGATATTCTGCATTATGCACATGCAGCAGGTGTTATTTGTTTCTTGCTGAAATTAGTGTGTTGTTCCTTAATTACGGTTGGGTCGATTAAACATGGCAGCCTTTTTTCAGGGTGCATGGAGCGCGCGAAATTTCTAATTGATTCTTCGAGCTATACTGCTTATTCTTTCTCCCTTGCACACACGATTGGGAATTACCTGGGCATCTGATTATTTGATCTGATTATCTGATCCCGCTTTGATGAAGAATACAAGGATTGTGTTATTTATTCGGCCATACTGTACGATATGTAAATACGGCCAAATCCCAAATAGTCTTGAGCAGGCAAAAAAATTGTTTTGACTGTTCAGAACTAATCAAAAACACTTTCAAACGTCATTGTATCGTGCCTGACACTTTTCAGTCGAGAGAGGGGTATTGCGAAATCGTATATTGTTTACTTACGCCGGACCCGAAGTTTTCTTTGTAGCTTCATTGCCCGGACTGTCTTGTCCTGACATCGCAATCTACCGTATTACCCCCAATAAACCCCCATGGGGGATTAATACGTCAGCGACTTTTAGGGGTGGGGGTTTATTGGTGGGGGGGGGGGGATTATTGGGGGGGGGGGGTTTATTTTACAAAAAATTCTAGGGGTGGGGGTTTGTTGAAAAATGGCAAAAATACATTGCATGGCAGGCAAGAAAGTCGCAGAAACTTCTACTCTACATAGAAATTTCCTTTTATAACAGCCTTTTGTAATGAAATTACTATTAACTCACCCATTTGGGGCCTTTGGTAGCACAATTTCATCATTTTCACTGCAACCAGCCACTGAATTCGCTGGGTATGTGTTTCAAACATGTCTCCAATAATCCCCCATGGGGGATTATTTGTGGGGGGGGGGATTATTCGGAAACTGGTCGGGGGGGTGGGGGTTTATTGGTGGGGGGGGGGGGATTAATGGTGGGGGGGGGGTTTAATGGGGGTAATACGGTATCTATAAATGTCCGTTTATAAAAGCTGTGATAAGCTTGCATCGTGTATGAGTGTCGATATTTGCACTGGAGGTCTCTCTGTCTCTGCGTAATTGGTGTTGCGAAATCTTACCTGCTTCAGACTGTTCTCAGACATTTCCCGATCTTACGGTATTAATATAAGTTCGCCTGTATTTTCACGCATGCATTTCGCACGCTTTTGTTCATATTTTGAACCAAAAGGGAAAGTCCGTAATGTAAAAAATAATTAGGGCTGTTGGTGATTTATCCACGCACAGTGGTGAATCACCCCGGCAGTGTGTTTTTGTCAGCGTTTTTCAACAAAATTGTACTTCGTTTAGTGTCAGGCCTGATTTTCATGCATTTATTTTTTTTTATTTTAATATTTGCGCGCAATTTTCCATGTTCTTGATTGTTTTGTCTAGCTTTGATGGATAAGTTTAATTTACGGTTTGAAATTTTAAAACATTTGCATTACCGTAGTGAAATGATTTGAATGGATAGTTCTGGATTATGAATCATGTTTCAAGTACGAAAAATAGGTCGCTCATCAAAAATTCATTTAAAACAAACAATCTGTTTTCATTCTTATTCGGTGCTAATCTGGCATACGGTAGCGTCCCGAAATTGTCATTATTTCGGAAATATCGAGCTGAGACACCGTGCGAGTTCGATGATTCATGCACGCACTTCACGAAAAGCAGGGCATTTCGTTCCAATAAAATATTCATGTGCGTTTTTCGTTTTTCAGCAAACAAATGTAGCAGAGTTTTTGGAGGAAATGAAAGTCTTCAGTGTGTTTCAATCGCTGTGTATGGTTGAACTTGAAAAAAACTTGAACTTATTTCAATATGTTTGCTTGTTTTTCTAGTCTGTGAACAAAAAGTTTTCACTCATCTCAAAAGTGTATATATACATTGTATCTCATGTATTTTCTTGAAAGAATCAGTTCGCTTTGCAGGAGTGACTCATTCACTCCATTGGAGTTTTCATGTTTTCGCAAATGCGCTCAATTTCACTTTTTGGTTTGTAAAAATGTGAAAAAAGAGAATTATTTGTAGTCCTTATTGTGGCTTTGTGCACTCTTGCTTGATGCGATTTTTTATGATTCTTCAATTCGCGCGAACATCAACACAAAAATAGCTCGTTTTTAACAAAAGAACCGCTTTTTGTTTATTTTACTTGCGTGTTGTAGTAAAGCCATTTTCGTTAGGCAGTTTGTAGAACGAATTTACGAATTTTATTGTACGCTCGAAAACTAAAGTTCAAGATTAAAAGTCCGGAAATCAACATCAATTTCAATTTCTTGGTTGCGCCAAAAAAGGACTAAAAATTCATAACATGAACGATTGAAAACCGTTGTGTTTTAAACCCAGTATTTGCATCAAATTTAGTCATCAGGTTGAGTGACAGCGGTGGTGTTGCCTTTATTTTCAAACTTGGGGTATCCCCACCTTTACTTTTCATTCCAAGCCTAGGTATACCGTTGTCGTGCATTTATTTCTGGAATGTTTTCCTACGGTGCATTTAAAAATAGCTGAGAAGATGTTTATACATTCATGTATGGCCTATTTTTTTAAACGTGTCCCACTGAAATGACGTCATGTGCCACAAAACATGCGCTTGTCGTTCACTGCAAACCAGACTATCCGTTTAGCCGATTTCTTCCCGTAAACAAATGGTGAATGTCGAATCAGTCACACCAAACTGAAATTTTAGTGCCTGTACTTTGACAAACGGGCGTTTTTACATAAAATGACGTCACGCTAGTCCGGACACGTTTGAATAAATCCACAATATGTATTCAAAAATAGCAGGAGCATTCTATTATTATCACGTTTCGCAATAACACCGTAATAAAACTTGTAATTCCAGAAGAATATGCAATTTTTAGCATTGAAAACCGAATTTATTAAAAAATTATGCGCTATAGATCGAGCGTTTAGTTGCATTTTATTGGCAGTTTATGAATCATAAACATTATTTCGTGAGCACTGTATGTCTGGAAATCATCTGAAGCTACAAATATAGTGCGATCTTATCGTGTTTTCATGATTGCAAAAGTTCACATATTATATTTCCGGCCGCTTAATAATGTATCATGTTGCTTGAAAATCAATCTGCACCATCCATTTCAGAATGTAGCAAACTGCATCGTTAGACTGTTCTTTTTTTCGAATACTCGACGGGATGAAAAACCGTCACAACCTTTGAAAATTGTTGTTCTCCTGTCCGCGAAAGATTTTTTTTGGCTAAATGTTAGACCAAGAACATGCTTTCATTGGTTCAAACTTTGCTTCAAGTTTTGTTTCCAAAGTTTTCAAAACTCGGCTCGTTTTGAAAACAAGAGGCTTCTATCTATAAAATGTTTACTTGTTTATTTTTCTTGTTTCGGCTTCAACAAATTGTTGAATTTGAACTTTGCATGCTTTTTCAGGACACCTGCACATCTCAAATGAAACAAAACTAGCATTTTTGCAGGGCACATTGTGTATCTTACACACTTCGCCCCCACGCGTTTGTGACCAGTACCGAAGATGAGGGGATGGGGGTGTACGCCCCTAGCACGAAGTTTTGTCCTGTGGAGTGTGGGGGGTCCTGTAACACCCACCCCCTAAACCCGGATCACCCCACCCCTTCCCGACTCGCCCACCCGTCCCCCGTGGGTTGATGTAAAATGCAGAGGGTTGATTTAGCTGTAACAAAGATCAAATGATGAACGTTGGTGACAACCGAGTGTTCACAACACAAAAAAACATGAAAAAAGTAATACGCACATACACATACAGTAGGTATCTTGAAGATGCCGAATACCGAATTGCGCATTTGAACAGTCTTTGATCACCCTGATGTTTCACTTCGAATCTTCGAGGGTGCGTGAGCGGTTCTGCTCAGAACAGATGCGAATTTATCTTTCCAAACTGTGCAAATTGTTTTTTTTTAATTCACAGTTCACACAATTTGCCACTCTGATATTTTCACCATAGCAGACTGGTTGTTTTTTGCAGTGAAAGATGCAATTCCATTTTCAGTCTTTGCTGCCATCATGGTTAAGTGGACGCCAGAGCAGTGAGTCTGGTTTGTCAATTGGTTAGTGGGAACATGCGAATAACTTTTCCACAGTGGTTCGGCTATTTCGTACAAAAATTCAATTTGACCCCGCGCGACGATGCATCAGTTCGGAAGTCCGTTTTCTGAGCAATCATAAACAGTGAGATTATGGATGAACATTGTTTTTCGTCAAAAATTGCTAGTTTTTTTTTGAAAACTACGCTGCAAAAATGAACTGAAACCTGTAAGCCAGAAAAATTTTGATCACAGAAATTTTCCAAAGTGTTCTAACAGTGTTCCAAATTTTAAGCCATGAGGTACCATACCATGAGCCATAAGCTACTGTATGTGCATATTGCTTTTTTAATCTTTTTTGTGTTGTGAACACTCGGGTTGTCACCAACGTTTACCATTTGATCTTTGTTACAGCAAAATCGACCCTCTGCATTTCACAACATTTGTCGATTTTTCATGTTTTCCAGATATTCTGTTCATATTAATGAGTGATAGAGGCAACATACTGTGAAAAAAATTTTGCCCAGAAAAATCTCCAAATGTTTTCTAATGGTGTTCCAATTTTCAGCTCGAAACACCTCAGCACAAGCCAGTGAGAGCATTTTTGAAATTGGAACCTTCGTTGGTTCACCTTGTATGTGCGGGCTTTATTGCTCCTCTCAAAAACACCGCGTCACGTGTGTAAATAAATCGAGTTTATGCACATTGTATTTCACAATTCTGTTTTCCTTTCACTTAATTAGTCCGGCTCTTAGTTCATTTGGTTTCATTATTTCTCATTCGTTGCCGTTTTTATCAGCTGACGACATCTGTGTATCTGCGTCAGCGTTTTGTCGTGCGTCATCACAACAGAGCAGAACAACCGTAACCATAAAAGAACCGCGCGATACTTTTACTATAGCAACCGGCAAAACACGCCATTCCGGTGCCTCCCCCACCATCCGATGTCCCACCCACAACCCGAAACGTCAGAAGTTCCAGAAGAAAATATCTGCGCTGCGCAATTGTTTATTGAGAAACCGAAACGAGCTCAATGTACGTCATGAGCGTAATGTTGCCTGGAATTGTTGCTCAACTTTTATGATCGATGCGGGAAATAAGTTTATTGAGTTGGTTGGTGGTATATAATTTGCACATAGCGGACATGTTTTCCACTCATCGTTGTCTTTTGGAAATACTCAGTTTCACTGTTCCAGTTCACGTCCAATTCAACCGTTGCGTGCTAGCGTTTCTGAACTGTCGATCTTTGTATACCATTTTTAGAAACGTTTCCCAACTTTTGCAAGCTTTCAGTTGCTATATTTGTGCGCCGCCGTGAATATTCCAATCTAAATGTGCTTGTAAATGTAAATAAATGCAGAGACATATTTTGTAAAGCCAAATATTCAATGCGAGAAGAGTCGCTGATTGGTTTAAGTGTAACACATTCACATTGAACGATGACATAGCGGTGAGAAAACAATCGACAATCAACAGTCTGTTCAGCAAGTTTCACCACAACTAAAACGTGTCCAGCAATACCATATTATCAACACGAACAGCAAACTTTGACAAACTGACGACGTTTTTGTTGCTCTTTACTCGTAATTTTAACAACCGACTGAAACAGCTGGTTAGCACCACTAAATTAGCCTGTTTGTATCAGATAGATTAGCACTAAATTAGTTTCCTCCCATCACCCACGGTACTTCTCAAATGTCTTTCTGCAATAGATGTTCCAAAACGTTATCAGCTAGTGCACCGCTTTTTGTGTTTACCTTGGCAACCAAACTGTCCACTGGTGTATACGTTGTCACAACAGGCACTCTCGTTACCGTAACCCACCAGGGATGAGTCAACAGAGCGTTTTTCTGTCATCCAGTGTTAAAATGCTCTATTTAGACACCTTTCATGTGCGCAATGCTTACTCATACGCGTCTGGAAGCACTGAAAACCACGCAGATTTGGTTTCGGAAAAGTAAACTCTTGCGGTCGTCATTGCATTACCGGAACATAATTTTAAAATTACAATTGAATTGTGGAGATGCTTGTGGACAGCCAATCTGCATACCCTTTTCTGTACAGATTTTCTCCAACCTATACTGTGATTTGATTGCTTGGTTCAGAAACAAACGTAACAATGGCAAGCACACTGGCATTGCACGGCAGTAATAATTATGCCGACAACATGCCGCTATTGACTCGCCAGTCGTCCTCGCTGTGGACGCAGTCGCAAAGCATCTGGACGCCATCTGGCGATGAGCTACGTCACTGGCAGGCAACTGGTGTCACGCCAGCGGACGGGCAGAGTTTTGCGGTGGGTTTTGTGAAATGAGTGAAGTTCGAGAAAAACGTTCAACAACAAACTCTCAGCTGTCAGCACTTTGGCAACAATGGCAACAATTAGACGCAGAAACAATAATGCATGTGTCGATGCAGGCTCACGTGCAGATGATCATGTCGATGTACACTGTAGATGGACAACCTCATGCAAATACTTTTTTGCTTTGCACAAATATCTGCATCTACACCTTCTGCATTTGATTGCCCGAATATGCAATTTCGCAATTTCATCCACCAATTCCATTCCATTCCATTGAGTGCGCAACAAATCGACAAAGTTGCACATATTACTATAATATTTTTCAGCAATCAATTCGCGAAGTCGCACGGCACGGTCGCCCGCAAAACGGGCACAACTGTAACAACGCTGTGAATGTGGACCGTCAGCAACAACAGGCAATGTTCCAGTACCCGTACAAACAGCAACGTGCAATTAGAGGCCAACCGATCGTTCAACAGGTTTGCCACAATTGAACCCATGCTATCGCTGAAAGCGGATTCATAAACCTTTGAATAAGATTGAATTCAACTACGAAATACCACGAACGCCATTTCGTTTTTATTCATTTTATAATGTTATCAAAACCATTCAAGCAAACAAATGCCCCCAGTAATCGCTATTCTCTCCTGCTCTCAAAACATTTTTCGCTCTACAGTCCATCTGGAAAACATATGCAAGATGACGAAATGATCAACCAATCAGCGCTGAGAATTGCTGATGACCAACCAATCACCGCTGAGAGTTGCTATGACCCGACCAACACCAACCAATCAGCTAGTTGCATATATTAGCGAGATAGACCGTAGATAGACAAAACAAAAAACCCATGTGCATCATCTCTGAGAAAAAAAACAAAACGACGAATTTGAAAAAAAACCAAGAGAAATAATGCAAGCAATTTTCAGACGCGTCCGAATGCAACTCGCAAGCCAGCCGTACGACCGCAGGAAGGTTGCCACAAAGCAGCGTCCGAGAACACCGAGCCTAATATTGATCGTGAAACATCAGCCGAAGACGGTCTATTCAACGAGGACGACATCGAAGAGTTTCGCGCGCTGCTGTTCAGCCGCCAGAAGGCGCCCCCGCCGGAGTACATCTGTCACGCGTGCTTCACACCGGGCCACTACATTTACAACTGTCCGAAGGTACGGAACGAGGGGAAGAAGATTTATCCCGAGAAAAAATTTGTCCCATTGAAGGACTAAAAACTTGCAGTTAGCCCGAAATTGTTGTTTTGTTCTTCACCATATTTAAGGCCTCTCACACCTTCTCTAACCCCTTGAAAGATCCCAATAATCTGCGTTTAATAAGCCCCATACATAACCGACAGCCAAATGATTTTGATTTCGCAATATCTATTCATTCCAATGCGCAATGTCTTTTGCAGCGAACTGATTGGTACTCAGAAACCGCCAATAATCAGAGCGCTCTATTTTTATCAGCTAGGGATCTTACTTAGGCGTATAGTATCTTTGTTTCATTTTTTACAACCCGAAACGTATAATATATGCCGTCAGAACTGACGCACAGACGGATACGTACGTCAATCACCACCAAGATCGTGAAACACGCAACAAACATGTACGCATAACGACGTCACATTCGGTGCGAACGACTTTCAGTCAACAGAACTTTATGTGCGCTTTTGAGGAAAAAAACGGCATCCCATCTGAAACATGGGGGAGTAGAAGCCGGCGCGCGGTAGTGCGGTGACGTAAAAATACGACAGACAATAAAGTCAACAAACGTCATCACAAACATCATAAACACGCATACTGCATACACGATACACGAATTGTTTCTTGATTGCTGTGCATGACCAACGCCGTTTCTGTGCGACAATTCCAGACTTGATCAACCAGGGATTAATCGGTGGAACAAACAAGAATCAATCAATCAATCAATCAATCAATCAACCAACCAACCAATCAACCAATCAATCAATTCTAATTCTACCAACTTTTCTCAATCCCATAAACTGGAATTCAAGTCCAAAAACCACACAAAGCCAGCCGAAGTGCCCCCAAAAATAATTTTGACATTTTCTTTTCAGCGACTCCAAAACGACAACCGATTGACGCCGTACCAAGGGCCGAAGACGTCGTTCGGAATGTTCATGTGCCCGCACTGCAAGCACCGGTGGAATTCGCCGAAAACCTGCCGTGACACGCCGCAGAAGTGCCACAAATGCAAGATCGGCGTCTATCCGCATAAACAGGTGCGTGTGTGTTTATCTTGCTATTTTATCACGGTGCACTGATAGGCTGCTTGCAATTAATCTAGCCAATCAGTGCGTTGTCGTTGTGTTCGACGCATTCATGTAACACAACAACCTGGATCGGCGATAAGAAGTTGCTTCTGTTACATAACTCAGCAATCAAAAACATCCTGAGAGAGAGACAAGACCACACACTTGACGACATCCAAGAGAAAAAGCACAGATTCCTTCAAAAAACAAAGAATGAACGATTGACAAAACAGTGACCAATATCATTCTTGCAGTTCTCGTTGGAACAAGCCGTACAAAAGGGTCTGCACGTGATGGAGCACCACGAAACGACGACGACACGACGGTCCTCGAACAGCAGCAGCCCGTGCGCGTCGCCGGCCACCACGTACAGCGCCACGTCGAGCTCTTCGTCGACCGACGACGTGTTCTCCACGATGACGGGAAGCACCGGCTCGTGCCAGTTCGCGTTTTAGTGGTGCACCGACCAGTTCGTGAAAGTTGTTGAAAAAAACCACTGCACTTGTAAGAGTTTGGCCGTTGTTGTTGAGATGCGGTGTGATTATTATTATAGGAGCCCCACTGTATGTCGGGCGCAGTATTATTTTTTCTTGATAATACACTCCGAAACGCGGGTGATAAGAACATCGAACATATTTGTCATTTGACGGTTTTTTCTAATGTCAAGATCGGATATTGACATTTGTTTTCAACAATGTATTTTATTCACGCAGTTGTTTGGTTCATCGTTAAACTCTTCACCATTTTGAAATGGGATTTTGTACGTAGGGTTTATAAGATATGTACACTCACGCGATGCTTTCTAATTTTCTTATTCAAGATTAATTACTTGTTTCCAATCAAATGGAGACCTCTTGAATGTACATTTTGTTCAAACCATACAAATTTCAATGTTTATCTTGTTCAACTCAGCTGAATTATTTTAAAATCTATTTTTAGTTTGCATTTCGTATTTGTTTGCAGCTTTTCCGATCAAACAAAACTTCTGCGCCAACTAAAATTTAGTTTTCCGTTCACAGTAAATCCCAGAAGTTAACAATGATTCTGTCGTTCAGTTACAGTTTCCTTTTAGCTTGTTGAGTTCTGAGATGATAGCTGTTTCTGTACCTGCATGTACATAAACGTTGTGGGCATGTGAATTTAGTCATCGAAATTCATTGCTTTGGTTAATAATTAGTTGTCTTCTACTTTTTCCTGATATTGTACAGCATATTGAGATATTTGAATACCGGTTTTTCTGTTTTGTTTTTAATTTCTAATTCATTCTGTGATTCTTTTGCGAAACTTTAACTCAACGATCTGCACAGCGGGTCACACAAATTTGATACGGTCTGTTTATGATAAACTGCCTACAGAAACAGAAGCACCATACACGCTGCTTTGTGTGATTTTTGTCTGACAGGTTCTGATAAACAAACTTTTAAGAATCAACTTTTTACAAGTGTCATTCCAGTTACATCGGGGACTGAAATTGGCAACACCCACGCAAATTTCCAAAAAAAACATTGCTTTTTCATTTTCATCCAAATTATGATATTTCGTTTGAATATGGCTTATTATGTGGCTGGGGCATGTTGTGAATATTTGTTGTAAATAAACGTGTCAGACGATATTAAATCGAATGCTGAAACAGATTGCAAGTTCATGGAAATTGCACGCAACAACACAGCATTCATCGGCACAAATGAAAGCAGCGTTTACACCAATCACAGCAGTCGACAGCGACAGTGAGCAAAAGTGGCGTCACAAAAAGTCCATGTGCCACGCCAATTGTCACCACGAGCACGACAGTTTTCACCAGAATCGTGAATGCACCCAGTGGCGCGAGCACACCAGGCACAAGACAGAGCACCGTTGAAAATGCCGCCTGAAATGGCTTCGAGTGTCGCAAAACGTTTCACTTGCATTCTCAAAATGTAACTGTAAAAACTAGTTTCTTTGTCAAAATGCAATATTAAAAAAAATGCGCGTACCAAAACCGTCGGCCACGCGACGACACGAAACATGCGCTTCAATCGTGCGCTCGACTCCGCCCCCGACGGCACACTGTGGAAATGATAGCAGACGTGCGCTGTGAAATCGACGCTGAAACCGATGGTGATCAGGATGCATGCCATGGTGACCGGGTCAAGGGACGCACCCCACCAGTACAGACCGCCGACCACACCTGCATGCCAGTGTTTAGACGTTTGGCAGAAAGTGAGTGAAAACCAATGACAACGGCAAAACGGAGCTAGTAAAGTAAAGTAAAGACAGCTACAAGTAGTAAAGCGCCTACTGAAGACCCGTCATGTCCCTCGCTTGATGTCACGTCACGTCACGTCACGTCACGTCACGTCACGTCACGTCACGTCACGTCACGTCACGTCACGTCACGTCACGTCACGTCACGAAAAGCGCGAGCAACACAGCTGTCTTTTTCAAGGATTTGCGCTCGTCCATGAAGACGTGCGACGACGTCAATTGAGACGACAATTTAGATTCAGAAAACGGTCAAGCAAACCGCTCGCTTTATAAACGACAAAAATCCGACAATGACAATTCCATTCACCGAGGCAGATGCTGACGACGCTGGTGGTCGCCACGATCGTTGCGCTCAGATTCCAGAGGGCGGCGGCACAAACGACCGACATCACGAAGACCGTGACGCAGGCCGCTCGCAACGTCACCCGTTTCGCGTTCAGTATGACGTCACAGAACGCCGACGTGTCACTGTAGACGGACGCTTTGAAGTGCGTCCGCTGGCGCGAGGCCAACTCGCGCAGTCTGCTGAGCACGATTGCCTGGTCCGTTAGACCGCTGAGACGCTCAAACGCGACCACGAACGCGAAACTGTCGACCGTCGGTGTTGAACTGGGTGCGAAGGAAAAACACAATGTTTTTTTTTATGTGTGGCTCCGACTTTTTGCCGTCTGTCTGTGGTAAACGTAAAACACGTTCGGCAGTTCTGCCTGGTGTCTGTCGCGCACTGTCGAGCGAGGGGGCACCGCGGTATGCGTCTACCTGGCGAAACCGCAATCAACGAACTTCAGGAAAACTAAAGTTTCACACGCAACAGGCAACAACAACGAAATATTGCGTGCAAACTTGTTGCCGATCCGCCTATCTTTTAACGCTGTTAAAGTCGTCACCTGAATCGGGACGCGTTTTGTATTGCTTTCCCAATGCAACGCTCAATAAAATGTCTGTTTAAAAACACACTTGTCCACTTGTTTGCGAATTAGCATTATTTTGAAGCGAATGTGACTGCTATTAGTGCACTCAATTTCAAAAGTTTCAAACAGCCAAATCAGTGCACTTTAAAAATCTTAAAAGTTACAAACCTTAAAACATGTTCCCTTTGTAAAGACTAAAAAGAGTCCTACACCCTACCCATTGTTCTTTACATGAATGAAAGCGCTCCAATGTCGATACTGCGGTAGTGAAAGAAAGTCCGGCACATGTTGCAAATCCAATGCACCCCCTTCGCCAGTAAGAGATGAGTCCGAATTACGCTGATTTTCGTTGTCTTGGTCGAAAAAATCAATGAACAAATCGCTCAACCGACTACTAGTCCTCAAGTAATCCCTGTAGTCGCGAATCCACAGTAAAGTGCCTTCAGGACCCCAGGAGTTAGGCAATGTCTCAATTTGATGCAAAAACCGTTCAAATTCCACTATGGTCGCTGGTTCGCTAAGCGACTGCAACTCAGTGATAGTGACAATGTACGGGTTATACTCGTGCCAAATGTATTTTCGGTGCAGCTGCAGTGTCTCGACTAGAATTGAGTCCGGTGAGACTACGGTTGCCGGGTCCATGTCCGGTTGCATGCCGACAATTCCTGCAAGGTTGTTAGATTATTTTGAAAGCAAAAAACGAAACAAAACGCGTCCTGATTCAGGTGACGACTTTAACAGCGTTAAAAGATAGCGGATCGGCAACAAGTTTGCACGCAATTTTCGTTGTTGTTGCCTGTTGCGTGTGAAACTTTAGTTTTCCTGAAGTTCGTTGATTGGGTTTCGAGGTGACGCATACCGCGGTGCCCCCTCGCTCGACAGTGCGCGACAGACACCAGGCAGAACTGCCGAAGGTGTTTTACGTTTACCACAGACAGACGGAAAAGTCGGAGCCACACATAAAAAAACTTGTGTTTTTCCTTCGCACCCAGTTAACACCGCGGTCGACAGTTTCGCGTTCGTGGTCGCGTTTGAGCGTCTCGGCGGTCTAACGGACCAGGCAATCGTGCCAGAGACTGCGCGAGTTGGCCTCGCGCCAGCGGACGCACTTCAAAGCGTCCGTCTACAGTGAACGTCGGCGTTCTGTGACGTCATACTGAACGCGAAACGGGTGACGTTGCGAGCGGCCTGCGTCACGGTCTTCGTGATGTCGGTCGTTGTGCCGCCGCCTCGGAATGAGCGCAGATCGTGGCGACCACCAGCGTCGTCAGCATCTGCCTCGGTGAATGGAATTGTCATTGTCGGTTTTTGTCGTTTATAAGCGAGCGGTTTGCTTGACCGTTTTCTGAATTAAATTGTCGTCTCAATTGACGTCGTCGCACGTCTTCATGGACGAGCGCAAATCCTGAAAAAGACAGCTGTGTTGCTCGCGCTTCGGACGTGACGTGACGTGACGTGACGTGACGTGACGTGACGTGACGTGACGTGACGTGACGTGACGTGGCGTGACATCAAGCAGAGAGACATGACGGTTTCAGTAGGCGCTTTACTACTTGTAGCTGTCTTTACTTTACTTTACTAGCTCCGTTTTGCCGTTGTCATTGGTTTTCACTCACTTTCTGCCAAACGTCTAAACACCGGCTGCAGGTGTGGTCGGCGGTCTGTACTGGTGGGGTGCGTCCCTTGCCCGGTCACCTGGCATGCATCCTGATCACCATCGGTTTCAGCGTCGATTCACAGCGCCGTCTGCTATCATTTCCACAGGTGCCGTCGGGGGCGGAGTCGAGCGCACGATTGAAGCGCATGTTTCGTGTCGTCGCGTGGCCGACGGTTTTGGTACGCGCATTTTTTAATTTGCATTTTGACAAAGAAATAGTTTTTACAGTTACTTTGAGAATGCAAGTGAAACGTTTTGCGACACTCGAAGCCATTTCAGGCGGCATTTTCAACGGTGCTCTGTCTGTGCCTGGTGTGCTCGCGCCCTGGGTGCATTCACGATTCTGGTGAAAACTGTCGTGCTCGTGGTGACAATGGCGTGGCACATGGACTTTTTGTGACGCCACTTTTGCTCACTGTCGCTGCGACTGCTGTGATTGGTGTAAACGCTGCTTTCATTTGTGCCGATGAATGCTGTGTTGTTGCGTGCAATTTCCATGAACTTGCAATCTGTTTCAGCATTCGATATTCGTCTGACACGTTTATTTACAACAAATATTCACAACATGCCCCAGCCAATAATAAGCATATCAAACGAAATTAAATTGGATGAAAATGAAAAAGCAATGTTTTTTTGGAAATTTGCGTGGGTGTTGCCAATTCAGTCCCGATGTAACTGGAATGACACTTGTAAAAAGTTGATTCTTAAAAGTTTGTTTATCAGAACCTGTCAGACAAAAATCACACAAAGCAGCGTGTATGGTGCTTCTGTTTCTGTAGGCAGTTTATCATAAACAGACCGTATCAAATTTGTGTGACCCGCTGTGCAGATCGTTGAGTTAAAGTTTCGCAAAAGAATCACAGAATGAATTAGAAATTAAAAACAAAACAGAAAAACCGGTATTCAAATATCTCAATATGCTGTACAATATCAGGAAAAAGTAGAAGACAACTAATTATTAACCAAAGCAATGAATTTCGATGACTAAATTCACATGCCCACAACGTTTATGTACATGCAGGTACAGAAACAGCTATCATCTCAGAACTCAACAAGCTAAAAGGAAACTGTAACTGAACGACAGAATCATTGTTAACTTCTGGGATTTACTGTGAACGGAAAACTAAATTTTAGTTGGCGCAGTTTTGTTTGATCGGAAAAGCTGCAAACAAATACGAAATGCAAACTAAAAATAGATTTTAAAATAATTCAGCTGAGTTGAACAAGATAAACATTGAAATTTGTATGGTTTGAACAAAATGTACATTCAAGAGGTCTCCATTTGATTGGAAACAAGTAATTAATCTTGAATAAGAAAATTAGAAAGCATCGCGTGAGTGTACATATCTTATAAACCCTACGTACAAAATCCCATTTCAAAATGGTGAAGAGTTTAACGATGAACCAAACAACTGCGTGAATAAAATACATTGTTGAAAACAAATGTCAATATCCGATCTTGACATTAGAAAAAACCGTCAAATGACAAATATGTTCGATGTTCTTATCACCCGCGTTTCGGAGTGTATTATCAAGAAAAATAATACTGCGCCCGACATACAGTGGGGCTCCTATAATAATAATCACACCGCATCTCAACAACAACGGCCAAACTCTTACAAGTGCAGTGGTTTTTTTCAACAACTTTCACGAACTGGTCGGTGCACCACTAAAACGCGAACTGGCACGAGCCGGTGCTTCCCGTCATCGTGGAGAACACGTCGTCGGTCGACGAAGAGCTCGACGTGGCGCTGTACGTGGTGGCCGGCGACGCGCACGGGCTGCTGCTGTTCGAGGACCGTCGTGTCGTCGTCGTTTCGTGGTGCTCCATCACGTGCAGACCCTTTTGTACGGCTTGTTCCAACGAGAACTGCAAGAATGATATTGGTCACTGTTTTGTCAATCGTTCATTCTTTGTTTTTTGAAGGAATCTGTGCTTTTTCTCTTGGATGTCGTCAAGTGTGTGGTCTTGTCTCTCTCTCAGGATGTTTTTGATTGCTGAGTTATGTAACAGAAGCAACTTCTTATCGCCGATCCAGGTTGTTGTGTTACATGAATGCGTCGAACACAACGACAACGCACTGATTGGCTAGATTAATTGCAAGCAGCCTATCAGTGCACCGTGATAAAATAGCAAGATAAACACACACGCACCTGTTTATGCGGATAGACGCCGATCTTGCATTTGTGGCACTTCTGCGGCGTGTCACGGCAGGTTTTCGGCGAATTCCACCGGTGCTTGCAGTGCGGGCACATGAACATTCCGAACGACGTCTTCGGCCCTTGGTACGGCGTCAATCGGTTGTCGTTTTGGAGTCGCTGAAAAGAAAATGTCAAAATTATTTTTGGGGGCACTTCGGCTGGCTTTGTGTGGTTTTTGGACTTGAATTCCAGTTTATGGGATTGAGAAAAGTTGGTAGAATTAGAATTGATTGATTGGTTGATTGGTTGGTTGGTTGATTGATTGATTGATTGATTGATTGATTCTTGTTTGTTCCACCGATTAATCCCTGGTTGATCAAGTCTGGAATTGTCGCACAGAAACGGCGTTGGTCATGCACAGCAATCAAGAAACAATTCGTTATCGTGTATGCAGTATGCGTGTTTATGATGTTTGTGATGACGTTTGTTGACTTTATTGTCTGTCGTATTTTTACGTCACCGCACTACCGCGCGCCGGCTTCTACTCCCCCATGTTTCAGATGGGATGCCGCTTTTTTCCTCAAAAGCGCACATAAAGTTCTGTTGACTGAAAGTCGTTCGCACCGAATGTGACGTCGTTATGCGTACATGTTTGTTGCGTGTTTCACGATCTTGGTGGTGATTGACGTACGTATCCGTCTGTGCGTCAGTTCTGACGGCATATATTATACGTTTCGGGTTGTAAAAAATGAAACAAAGATACTATTCGCCTAAGTAAGATCCCTAGCTGATAAAAATAGAGCGCTCTGATTATTGGCGGTTTCTGAGTACCAATCAGTTCGCTGCAAAAGACATTGCGCATTGGAATGAATAGATATTGCGAAATCAAAATCATTTGGCTGTCGGTTATGTATGGGGCTTATTAAACGCAGATTATTGGGATCTTTCAAGGGGTTAGAGAAGGTGTGAGAGGCCTTAAATATGGTGAAGAACAAAACAACAATTTCGGGCTAACTGCAAGTTTTTAGTCCTTCAATGGGACAAATTTTTTCTCGGGATAAATCTTCTTCCCCTCGTTCCGTACCTTCGGACAGTTGTAAATGTAGTGGCCCGGTGTGAAGCACGCGTGACAGATGTACTCCGGCGGGGGCGCCTTCTGGCGGCTGAACAGCAGCGCGCGAAACTCTTCGATGTCGTCCTCGTTGAATAGACCGTCTTCGGCTGATGTTTCACGATCAATATTAGGCTCGGTGTTCTCGGACGCTGCTTTGTGGCAACCTTCCTGCGGTCGTACGGCTGGCTTGCGAGTTGCATTCGGACGCGTCTGAAAATTGCTTGCATTATTTCTCTTGGGTTTTTTTCAAATTCGTCGTTTTGTTTTTTTTCTCAGAGATGATGCACATGGGTTTTTTGTTTTGTCTATCTACGGTCTATCTCGCTAATATATGCAACTAGCTGATTGGTTGGTGTTGGTCGGGTCATAGCAACTCTCAGCGGTGATTGGTTGGTCATCAGCAATTCTCAGCGCTGATTGGTTGATCATTTCGTCATCTTGCATATGTTTTCCAGATGGACTGTAGAGCGAAAAATGTTTTGAGAGCAGGAGAGAATAGCGATTACTGGGGGCATTTATTTGCTTGAATGGTTTTGATAACATTATAAAATGAATAAAAACGAAATGGCGTTCGTGGTATTTCGTAGTTGAATTCAATCTTATTCAAAGGTTTATGAATCCGCTTTCAGCGATAGCATGGGTTCAATTGTGGCAAACCTGTTGAACGATCGGTTGGCCTCTAATTGCACGTTGCTGTTTGTACGGGTACTGGAACATTGCCTGTTGTTGCTGACGGTCCACATTCACAGCGTTGTTACAGTTGTGCCCGTTTTGCGGGCGACCGTGCCGTGCGACTTCGCGAATTGATTGCTGAAAAATATTATAGTAATATGTGCAACTTTGTCGATTTGTTGCGCACTCAATGGAATGGAATGGAATTGGTGGATGAAATTGCGAAATTGCATATTCGGGCAATCAAATGCAGAAGGTGTAGATGCAGATATTTGTGCAAAGCAAAAAAGTATTTGCATGAGGTTGTCCATCTACAGTGTACATCGACATGATCATCTGCACGTGAGCCTGCATCGACACATGCATTATTGTTTCTGCGTCTAATTGTTGCCATTGTTGCCAAAGTGCTGACAGCTGAGAGTTTGTTGTTGAACGTTTTTCTCGAACTTCACTCATTTCACAAAACCCACCGCAAAACTCTGCCCGTCCGCTGGCGTGACACCAGTTGCCTGCCAGTGACGTAGCTCATCGCCAGATGGCGTCCAGATGCTTTGCGACTGCGTCCACAGCGAGGACGACTGGCGAGTCAATAGCGGCATGTTGTCGGCATAATTATTACTGCCGTGCAATGCCAGTGTGCTTGCCATTGTTACGTTTGTTTCTGAACCAAGCAATCAAATCACAGTATAGGTTGGAGAAAATCTGTACAGAAAAGGGTATGCAGATTGGCTGTCCACAAGCATCTCCACAATTCAATTGTAATTTTAAAATTATGTTCCGGTAATGCAATGACGACCGCAAGAGTTTACTTTTCCGAAACCAAATCTGCGTGGTTTTCAGTGCTTCCAGACGCGTATGAGTAAGCATTGCGCACATGAAAGGTGTCTAAATAGAGCATTTTAACACTGGATGACAGAAAAACGCTCTGTTGACTCATCCCTGGTGGGTTACGGTAACGAGAGTGCCTGTTGTGACAACGTATACACCAGTGGACAGTTTGGTTGCCAAGGTAAACACAAAAAGCGGTGCACTAGCTGATAACGTTTTGGAACATCTATTGCAGAAAGACATTTGAGAAGTACCGTGGGTGATGGGAGGAAACTAATTTAGTGCTAATCTATCTGATACAAACAGGCTAATTTAGTGGTGCTAACCAGCTGTTTCAGTCGGTTGTTAAAATTACGAGTAAAGAGCAACAAAAACGTCGTCAGTTTGTCAAAGTTTGCTGTTCGTGTTGATAATATGGTATTGCTGGACACGTTTTAGTTGTGGTGAAACTTGCTGAACAGACTGTTGATTGTCGATTGTTTTCTCACCGCTATGTCATCGTTCAATGTGAATGTGTTACACTTAAACCAATCAGCGACTCTTCTCGCATTGAATATTTGGCTTTACAAAATATGTCTCTGCATTTATTTACATTTACAAGCACATTTAGATTGGAATATTCACGGCGGCGCACAAATATAGCAACTGAAAGCTTGCAAAAGTTGGGAAACGTTTCTAAAAATGGTATACAAAGATCGACAGTTCAGAAACGCTAGCACGCAACGGTTGAATTGGACGTGAACTGGAACAGTGAAACTGAGTATTTCCAAAAGACAACGATGAGTGGAAAACATGTCCGCTATGTGCAAATTATATACCACCAACCAACTCAATAAACTTATTTCCCGCATCGATCATAAAAGTTGAGCAACAATTCCAGGCAACATTACGCTCATGACGTACATTGAGCTCGTTTCGGTTTCTCAATAAACAATTGCGCAGCGCAGATATTTTCTTCTGGAACTTCTGACGTTTCGGGTTGTGGGTGGGACATCGGATGGTGGGGGAGGCACCGGAATGGCGTGTTTTGCCGGTTGCTATAGTAAAAGTATCGCGCGGTTCTTTTATGGTTACGGTTGTTCTGCTCTGTTGTGATGACGCACGACAAAACGCTGACGCAGATACACAGATGTCGTCAGCTGATAAAAACGGCAACGAATGAGAAATAATGAAACCAAATGAACTAAGAGCCGGACTAATTAAGTGAAAGGAAAACAGAATTGTGAAATACAATGTGCATAAACTCGATTTATTTACACACGTGACGCGGTGTTTTTGAGAGGAGCAATAAAGCCCGCACATACAAGGTGAACCAACGAAGGTTCCAATTTCAAAAATGCTCTCACTGGCTTGTGCTGAGGTGTTTCGAGCTGAAAATTGGAACACCATTAGAAAACATTTGGAGATTTTTCTGGGCAAAATTTTTTTCACAGTATGTTGCCTCTATCACTCATTAATATGAACAGAATATCTGGAAAACATGAAAAATCGACAAATGTTGTGAAATGCAGAGGGTCGATTTTGCTGTAACAAAGATCAAATGGTAAACGTTGGTGACAACCCGAGTGTTCACAACACAAAAAAGATTAAAAAAGCAATATGCACATACAGTAGCTTATGGCTCATGGTATGGTACCTCATGGCTTAAAATTTGGAACACTGTTAGAACACTTTGGAAAATTTCTGTGATCAAAATTTTTCTGGCTTACAGGTTTCAGTTCATTTTTGCAGCGTAGTTTTCAAAAAAAACTAGCAATTTTTGACGAAAAACAATGTTCATCCATAATCTCACTGTTTATGATTGCTCAGAAAACGGACTTCCGAACTGATGCATCGTCGCGCGGGGTCAAATTGAATTTTTGTACGAAATAGCCGAACCACTGTGGAAAAGTTATTCGCATGTTCCCACTAACCAATTGACAAACCAGACTCACTGCTCTGGCGTCCACTTAACCATGATGGCAGCAAAGACTGAAAATGGAATTGCATCTTTCACTGCAAAAAACAACCAGTCTGCTATGGTGAAAATATCAGAGTGGCAAATTGTGTGAACTGTGAATTAAAAAAAACAATTTGCACAGTTTGGAAAGATAAATTCGCATCTGTTCTGAGCAGAACCGCTCACGCACCCTCGAAGATTCGAAGTGAAACATCAGGGTGATCAAAGACTGTTCAAATGAGCAATTCGGTATTCGGCATCTTCAAGATACCTACTGTATGTGTATGTGCGTATTACTTTTTTCATGTTTTTTTTGTGTTGTGAACACTCGGTTGTCACCAACGTTCATCATTTGATCTTTGTTACAGCTAAATCAACCCTCTGCATTTTACATCAACCCACGGGGGACGGGTGGGCGAGTCGGGAAGGGGGTGGGGTGATCCGGGTTTAGGGGGTGGGTGTTACAGGACCCCCCACACTCCACAGGACAAAACTTCGTGCTAGGGGCGTACACCCCCATCCCCTCATCTTCGGTACTGGTCACAAACGCGTGGGGGCGAAGTGTGTAAGATACACAATGTGCCCTGCAAAAATGCTAGTTTTGTTTCATTTGAGATGTGCAGGTGTCCTGAAAAAGCATGCAAAGTTCAAATTCAACAATTTGTTGAAGCCGAAACAAGAAAAATAAACAAGTAAACATTTTATAGATAGAAGCCTCTTGTTTTCAAAACGAGCCGAGTTTTGAAAACTTTGGAAACAAAACTTGAAGCAAAGTTTGAACCAATGAAAGCATGTTCTTGGTCTAACATTTAGCCAAAAAAAAATCTTTCGCGGACAGGAGAACAACAATTTTCAAAGGTTGTGACGGTTTTTCATCCCGTCGAGTATTCGAAAAAAAGAACAGTCTAACGATGCAGTTTGCTACATTCTGAAATGGATGGTGCAGATTGATTTTCAAGCAACATGATACATTATTAAGCGGCCGGAAATATAATATGTGAACTTTTGCAATCATGAAAACATGATAAGATCGCACTATATTTGTAGCTTCAGATGATTTCCAGACATTTGTTCATGACCAATGGTGATAGAGCAACATACTGTGAAAAAATTTTTGCCCAGAAAATCACAATGTTTTCTAATGGTGTTCAATTTTCAGCTCGAAAACACCTCGGCAAAGCCAGTGATGAGAGCATTTTGGAAATTGGGAACCTTCGTTCAGTTCTGCCAATATGCGGGCTTTATTGCTCCTCAAAAGCTGCCACCGCGTCACGTGTGTAAATAAATCGAGTTTATGCACATTGTATTTCACAATTCTGTTTTCCTTTCACACTTAATTAGTCCGGCTCTTAGTTCATTTGGTTTCATTATTTCTCATTCGTTGCCGTTTTTATCAGCTGACGACATCTGTGCCTCTGCGTCAGCGTTTGTCGTGCGTCATCACAACAGAACCAGAACAACCGTAACCATAAAAGACCGCGCGATACTTTTACTATAGCAACCGGCAACGCGCCATTCGGTGCCTCCCCATCCCGTGTCCCACCCACAACCGAAACGTCAGAAGTTCCAGAAAATATCTGCGCTGCACAATTGTTTATTGTGTCTCCGAAACGAGCTCAATGTACACGTCGCGGGCATTAATGTTGCCTGGAATTGTTGCTCAACTTTGCCAAGATCGATGCGGGAAATAAGTTTATTGAGTTGGTTGGTGGTACATAATTTGCACATAGCGGACATGTTTTTTCCACTCATCGTTGTCTTTGGGAAATACTCAGTTTCACTGTTCCAGTTCTCGCCGTTGCGTGCTAGCGTTTCTGAACTGTCGATCTTTGTATACCAGGGGGAGAAACGTTTCACAACTTTTGCAAGCTTTCAGTTGCTATATTTGTAAGATAACGTGAATATTCCAATCAGCAATACGTAACC
>JASANC010003164.1:0-28310 GCA_030248135.1 Theristus sp. LFF4_11
CACGCGCAGCACGCTCAGCGCGATTTGGTTCAGCTGGAAACACAAGATGCAAAAATAGGAAATATGAAAACACAAAAAACAAAATATGAAACACAAAAGTACCTTACTTTCAGTCACGCAGAAAGATCCAAATGCATAATGATAATGCAACACATACAGACATTCTCAATTTCTTCAGTTTCAGTTTGTGTCGCAGTTTCTGTCTTCACTATTGTGGTTACTTTTTTCAAGAAAACCACAGCGGACAGAAAAGTGTTTTATGTACGGACAGTTGACCACCATGGAAACACAGAACGCGGGCGGCTGTGTTGTTAGTTGTTGGTTTTCTATTCGTTTGTCTTCTTGAGCTTATTTTTAAAGTTTTTTTTTGAATATTTTTCACCCACAAAAAGATGTCCGTCGCTCCTGACACCGGCAATAAAAAACAGGTGTTTTTTTACGACGCCCAACCCGCAGCGCGTCAAATGTCCGCATTGCGGCAGTGACGTGAGTTTTTTTCCTGGGGTTGACTTTTTTTGAAAAAAAGATCATAAACCGTAAAATCAAGCTCCTCATTCAAACGAAACAAGATACGTAGGACTTTGAGATTTCTGGTTTGAAAATGCTATTCTTGGACAATAATGACCAATAGCTAATTGTGTATTTGAGGTTCGCATTGAGCTCTATGGTAAAAACATTTCGCGACCATTGATTGGCCCGTTTGAACAAGGCAGGCTGTTTCAGGTTTTGACCGTTGTGGAGCGTGTGAACGGCGCTGAACATGGCTATTCTGTCTGTTCTTCTTCCTGATGGGCTTTTGGTGTTGCTGCTGTGTGACATTTTGCATTGATGCGTTCAAGAACGCGATACACAGTTGTCCCAGCTGTCACCAGGTGGTGTCCGAGTACAGGATGATTTGATTTTATTCTGATCCAATCGTTGGTTTTTATTATCGATTGTACTTTTTACTTTTATCCTCACCGGTTTTGTTGAGAAGTTTGAGTTTTCGTATGAATACAGAACTGAATATTGCGATAAAAGCGACCAATAAAATAAACGTGCATTATGCCGGATTATTTTCGTTGAACTTCAGATTCAGTAGTTCCGGATCCACTGTTTTTTGTTGACTACATGAACTTATGGTACACAGTCAAGCAGTATCCATATGAATCGAATATAGCAACCACAATCTGAACGAAAATACTCCAAAGCAAGAGACTGAACCTTGAAAATGAGCTCCTTCGAGGCCATCGAGTATCCCAACGCCATGTACGGCAAACACCAGATGACGATGCAGACGCCACGAATCGCGTCCACCACTGAGCTCTGGGTCACGATCAAGTAGAACGCATTCTTCCACGCTTTGCGTCTGAAAAACAAAAACTACACTGCCATAAAATTTGTCTGCCAAGCTAAAAAGGTTCTAGACAGTACGGATGCACGAGCAAAGCCAAGTGGAAACGTCCAGTGGACCGTGCAAAGCCGTGCGTGCGACGGTTATCAAAGCAAAATCGTGGAATGCTGTGCACTGCTTTGCTGATGTTCATGTCTGAACACGGCAATGAGAAGCCAAAAAGGTCTGCTTTCATTTCACGTTACTTTTCAAAAGAAGGATTGCATGGGTCAAGTCAAGTTCACATCGTGAGTGTGACCCATCAACATACAACCTGTCACAATTCAAAATGTACAGCCAATGCATGCACACTGCACCTGTTTACGATCATGGCGCCAGCTACATAGCCGTTCACAGCGACCGCTAGCAGACCCAACAGTAAACAGCCGACCGCAAATGTTTCGGTGTACGGGAACAGTTCAAACTCAAAATCGTCACCGTTATCGTCAAGCCATGTGCGATTTTGCTGTGGCGTACGTGTTCATAAGACTTGTCAGAAATCGTGACACCAATCAAGCAATAGCTGTACAGTAGGTTTCTTTAAACCTGTCACAGAACGCGCAAAAGAATTAGGAAACGGTATCGGATTGGAAAGAAGACTTAATTCGCCACAAATTCGGTTTATGATTCAACGAAACCCGCGCCCCATTTATTCTTCTTTGAATCACACGTTCACGGACTCTGTATTCAGCAAAAAAACCTGACAAGCATGCAGAAACAAGCCACAGAAGTGCAAAAAATATGCCCAAAGTCAATACCGCAGTGAAAACACTTGCCCCACTATTGCACAACATCATAGACAACGTGGGCGAGTCCAAATCGAATGAAAAAGGCGACAAACGACGACAGGACCTGAATGAATAGCAGCAACTCCGTTAGCCGGCGCTCATGCATCGGACCGAACAGTTTCAGACAGAAGTTGATAAGAGTCATGTTGTTGATCTCAGTGATCGGTTCTGCAGCCGAACTGTCTCGTTCCCGATTCTCCGCCACCGAACTCTGCCGTTGCCCGGTTTCTGTCGCAATTTCGCGTCGATACAACAGACCGATCGAACTGAGCACACGCACGACGAAACGTCCGAGCGGATGCAGCTCGGACATCCGGAAACTGGCGACGCTCATGCGCATCACGTCGTTGGTGGCGTCAAATCTGAGGGCATTTGGAACGGAAGTTGGCAGTTCCGTTGGAAACATTTTGGAAATTCGGAATTGGATTCAGACGTGTGGTGTGCGACGGGTGTGGTGAAACACCGACGCAAGGAAGAGCTTGAAGAAAACTTGATTTTGTGAAATTTACTCGCTAGGTTCGCTGATGTTTTACCCAGATCACAAGAACTGTCAGTGATGAAGCAGTTCATCCTGGTGTCCGTCGCACTGACGAGCCAGGGGGCACCGCGGTATTTGCGTCTCTACCTGGCGAAACCGCAAGCAGCGAACTTGATGTAATGTGAGGAAGTTTCAGGAACCTGTAGTTGGGCTTGCCGGAGTCAGGAAATGTATTCGCGGGAATAACCAAACCGTCGGACGGGTCTGGACACAACGGTTTTTTTTCAAGAACTAATTAGTGCCATTAAACAATCACCAAAGAAACTCCAGTGAACCGGTTGCTGTTGTTGAGATTTTAGGCGATGTTTTCAGTCGGGCAAACCCAGAAAAGCGTACAGAAAACGCCGTCGAGTAGGGCGCCCATCGAGTTTTCTCTGTCATTAAGTGCCCATACACCCGTCGGCGGGGCTCGATCCCCCAAACCGGTGAAAAAACCAGCACCCACTTCGGCAGTCGATGCCTCGGACACGGCACGAGACGAAACAACTGCGGAAGGGAGTAGAGGAAATTCAGCATCTGCGGCGCAAAGAACAACAGTAGCGTCTTGCTGAAGTGGCCGAGTATGCCGACGACGGCCAACGTCATGCCGGAGAAATAGCAGAACGTGTCGCCGACGAACACGCGCGCTGGGTACCTGCGGGTGGATTTGAGGTGGGTCGGATATTGATATGGCATTTCGAAAAAATTTCCGGAAATTTTTCACGAAATTTTATTTTTCCGAGAAATTCTATCTATACGTGCAAGTGAAATTGTATGAAACTGACTTCATATTGACAGTGTAGCCGTCTATTATTAATTGTCCACTGGTTCGTGGAAAGACGTACACGAAACTTCTGGAATCACTGCCTTTCGTGGGATGTGGAAGTCGAGATGAGACTCAGTTCAATCATTGGTGCCCGGAAGGCGACGCCCCCCCCCTTCTCTCCCACACCAAACCACCGGAGTTTGGTTCTTTCAGTAAAAAACCACAGCGAAAAACAGCTTTCCCAAAATCCACTCACCAATTGTACTTGAGCAGCACGGCGGTTGTCGCAACGTAGGGCAACAGAAAATACAGCGACAAACAATGATACCACGCTTGTGTGTCCAGTCCTGGAGGTAAAAAGAAAGTCAACCCCAATATTACAATTGGTCAAGTTGCGCAAGGATGAAATAATTCGCTACGTTTTGTGGCGAAACGACCGAAAAGTATGTTTCGTCAAATCTGTCAAATGATTTTCGCAAAAATACGGACCACACAGAACTTTGAATCACAGAGGAATGAAGGGGGATAGGGTCTGATTGGAATCAAAAACCCAGTTGTGGCTGAACCTGTCTTCTTTCCAACCCGATCCCAGTCTTTCTTCCTTTGCGGCTCTGCATTCTGCTAAACAAACCTTCAAATCATTAAAACAACAACAACATGAATGATGTCGAAACTCACTCAACAACTGAACAACGTTGAAGACCAGTACCGACAGAGCGATAATCAAACTCTGGCCCGCTTCGAGTCCGTTAATGCCGGCGAGAATATTGATGGCGTTCGTACAGAACACAGCCATCATGCCCATGTACACGTAGTAGAACAAGCCTGGAAAACAAACGTTCGTTCAATCGAATGCTACGGATTTGAACAAAATGGTTCGCCGGTCTTGGGAATACGAAATACATGTCTCACAGCTGATTGGCTCGTGACGACACGCGATGCATGCTTTCTGTGCAGGACAGACTCCGCCTCCCCGCAGCAACGCCTGCACAGAAAGCATCTGCATCACGCGCTCACCAACCAATCAGCTATTCGCCTATCATTTAGAGTTCGACTGTAAACATGTTTTCCAGTTACACCGATCTACGATTCTTCCGCGCGCATTGCATTCCGCAAAAAAAACGGTGACATGTTCGAACAAAACACACCATACCAATATTCAAATCGTTCGCTCCAATCCACGCGCGTAACGGCACCGGCAGAATGATCGTGGTCGAATTAAAATTCGCCCAATAGACGACGAGCAACGGAATCGACGCCAACGTCGGGAACAGTAGCTTGTGGCGCCACCGCAGGTCCAAGACGTCGTCGGCGAAACCGAGGAAAATCATACAGCAGATGGAGCTCAGGCCGGAGAGGAATTCGACGAACTAAAAGAGAAAAAAATACAGTCGAACTCTATATCTAGAACGTACGTAAAGAAGTCTGGCGGAAATTTTTCTTCGGCACAGTTTGCAACTTTGGCAGGTCTCTTCGTGTGCACAGTATCAAGTTTGCAGCATGCATGTTCGTTGCTGCAGGACAGGACAAAATTTTGAAAACGCGCGCAGGTCCATATTCGCCATATAATGCGTGATGCGCTGTCCGCTCGCTTCGCTCGCTCGCATTAGAGATGTCAAGAAAAAAAATTTTCTATTTTTTTCTTTAAAAAAAAAAATTTTTTTTGAAATTTTTTTTTAAAATGAAAGTTGTTCAGAATTTTTCAGGGAGTCCGAATATCACCATCTGAGGAGCCACCGACTTACCATATGACCCCCACTCATATGGGAGGAGGGTGAAAATTTCAGACTTGGTTTCGGCGACCCCATTTTCCCACCGACGACATCACGTCTCGTGTTTTGCCTCTCAATTCACCTCAAATAACATGGAAACAAGTTCCACAACAAACCGGTGTGATCATGCTGACGACACGAGGCGAAACAGCAACGAGCAACCAACGAAGTTACGCTTGCAGTGGCAGACAGTGCAATTTCCACCTTTCGAGATCCTGAAAAACGATGCGTAAATGTGAGTTCTCTGCTTCTATCTCACCTTAGCGACATCGGAATTTGTTGAACTAGCCTTTGCGACGCTCAAGTACTTCAATGCGCGAGTCGATCATCACTCACCAAGGCTGAAAACAGTCGATAAATCAATCCAGAATACCACCTGCAGCGTTGAAGACTAAGTGACAAGGTAAAGTCAAAGAAAATTTTTGTTGAACTTTCGAAAAATTATGCCAAAAACGGCATTTTCAGGGCACATTAAAGAAAAACATTTCAAAAATTTTTAATAAAAAAAAATAAAAAAAAATGCTCATTTTTTTACTTAAAAAAAATTAAAAAAATTTTTTTTTTGACCCTTACATCTCTAGCTCGCATCCGCATGATTATGGGTAATTAGCTGATTGGTTGGGATTGCGGTATGCATGCATTCTGTCAAAGCAAACTCTGCCCCCACAGCAATTTCTGCACAGAAAGCATGCATACCGTAATCCCAACCAATCAGCTGATGCTCCATAATTTCGATTTCGACTGTAACTAAATAAATAAAAATACTGGTGGATTTGTTTGAAAAGCGATGACCGAGTGAAGCTGCATTCGTGCGTGAAGCAGCATTTAGTGACGCGTGGCTTTGAAACCTAGCTATGTGGTCGCTAAATGCGGCTTCATGAATGCCCCTTAAGGTCCTTCAAGAACGTTTGTACGACCTATTTATGAAAACATGTCGGAGCGAAATAACGTCAGGTGCGGTGCATTCAAAACAACCGAAAGTCATGCAGAAATCATCACAGCAGACTTTAGGTTTGATTTTGATTTACCGCTTCACTCTGAAAAAAAGGGCCAGCCCAACTGAATGTGAAAAGTCCAATTGCGGATGTGGTGTCAGTTCTAAACCCACGGTCATTTTTAAACCCGTTCTAAACTGTGTTTTATATACCGGGTGTGTTTCTGCACGCATGCACGCACTCTGTTTCTTCACCACAGAAAACATTTCATGTGTTTTCCAATCACAACTTAAAACATGTCAATTGCTTATCATTTATGATATTGACTTTACTTTGTACAGCATACATCATGCCATCTGGCAATATCAATATCATAATACGGCATATGTTTTTTGGCATTTTCATGAATCAATCTCACGTACCTTTCCGATTCAAAAGACTGTAGGTAACCTAAGGCTTCGCAAGCCTTCATTTGAAGGGACCTGAGGCTTCGCAAGCCTTTATTAGAAGGTGCATACTGAAATTCCCGTGATGGAGTGTTTGAACAATCATTTTATTCAGAAATGTGTCAATATTTCAATTCACAACAAAACAAAAACCACGGAGTTATATGCAGCAAAAGTAACTTTCCTATTTGTGTAAAAAAACAGCACGCGGGCTCACCCTGTATCGGGTTTAGAACTGACCGAGGGTTTAGAAAAGACCGAGTGTTTGGAACCATCCGCACACCCAATTGCGGTGCACGATTGGATGACTGGAAAGGATATTTCGAAAGTGCAAAGTAGTTTCAGAACTGTAAAACGCGAATGGAAATGAAAAAAAAACAAAACCAAACACACGGACGTTATGATATGGAAACTGCGTGGGATCCCCATCGCGGAACCATTTGTAAAATGGAACGGGCAAGAACGTCGACAGAATGACGAGGTATACGGCGGACGTGATGACGCCCATCGGTTCCGGTCTGAAGGACAAAAAAAATTAATGCACGATGTTTTTACTGCAAAGTTTGAGCATGTCCGTGATGATTTGTGAGTAAGTGAAGCGGCATTCAGTGACCGCGTGGCCATATGTTTTGAGAACACAACTACTCGTCACTAAACACAGCTTCATGAACGCCGCTTAACTGAAAAAAAATCAATTCAGATCAAACAAGACGACAAGAAATTCAGAATCCGAAAAGCAATTGAAAAAAACAAGAAATTGTGCTGAACGGACACTTTGTCGCCAGTTTTCTTGCACTGATCCACTCCGTACAAACGACGATGAATGAAAATCGGAATGAATTCGTCGATCAAACGAGCCGACAAGTAACCTCCGAGCAGTGAAAAAGCCACACAACATGCGAGCGATTCCATCACCAAACATTTATTTTTCACAGTTGGGTTTCAATTTTTCTGTGTTCCTCCGTCTGTAAAAAAAACAGTGATACCATAATTCAGCACGACGCCACGACGACACGATAAAAGGCCCACAATATGGAGGCAACTTTTCAGATTTTGTTTCGGTGACTTCATTTGCCCTTTTTCTGAACCGATTCACAAGGTGGTGACGTCAAAGAACAATTTTGTTCAACACTTTCAAAAAAGTGTTTTTTTTTGTTTTTTAAATTTCCACTTACTTTGAGGCATCCTGTTGGCGTAATGCTTCTTTATTCAAAAGCACGCGCATAGGGTTGTTAAAAAAAACAAAAATCGTCATTTTTGTTTTTTTTTTTAAAAAAAAAATTTTTTTTTTAAAAAAAAAAATTTCAAAAATCAAAGTTGTGCTAAATCAATCAGGGAGTCCGAAGAACCACATATGATATGCAAGCGCCTCCCGAATGACACCCGTATGGCGGAACTTTGCAGATTTTGTTTTGGTGACCTCAATTACCCATTTTCCAAACCGTCACCATGCCTCTTCTTGTGTTTTGACCTCCAAAACGTCACTAATTGTCCCCAGCTAAGCTAATGCTAAAGTGAAGACAAACATACCGCCTTGAAATTCGATCAATTCTTCTGATGGTGTCGCGACGACACGACACGAAGCAGCAACCAGACAACGTGGCGCTTGCAAACGGTGCAGCGAGCACAATCGGACGCTCTGCGAGGCTAATCGTCACCTTATCTGCATCGGAAATGGTAGGCTAAGCTTTGGGACGCTCAAAAACTTCATCGCAGATGTTGTCGAAGCCTAAAATCAGTCGGTAAAACGGCCCAAAATCGACTGCTAAAGGTTTTACGAGGTATAATCAAAGAAAATTTTTGTTGAACTTTTGAAAAATTGTGCCAAAATTGAGGTTTTCAGAGCATATTAGAGGAAAATTTTTCGAATTTTTTTTTTTAAAAAAAAAAATCGGCATTTTTGTTTTTTTTTTAATCACTTTTTTTTAAAAAAAAAAAATTTTCATTTTTGTTTAACAACCCTACACGCGCACCTCGCATCCGCATGCTCATGCTCATGATCCAATCGAGCAAAACACACGCTCCGCACCCACATACACGCACGCTCCGCACTCTACAGTTTAGAACATGACACTAAACATTGCAAACAGTCACGTTTTACGACAAAAAAATAAAGTTCTTCTAAGTTCAGTCAAAAATAAAATTGAAATGTCCACCCGGCACGTATTTATTCCGGAAAGCTGGCAACTGTAAACCGGCCGAGGTGATTTGTGGCAAGAAAATTGATTTTTTGTTTGCTGTTCAGTGTTCCAGAATCGGGCACTAAAACGTTTTGTTTTATCAATGGAAAAGTCGCACCTTCAGGCGTGAATTTTAGACGAAACGATAATGGACGATGTCAACGATAGAGGGCTTGAGTGCGTTGGAGGAGCAGGAGGTGCGTTCTGCGGGCGACGTGGATCGACAACAGGAGCAGACCGAGTCCTCGCTGTCGCTGGGGTTGTTAAAAAAACAAAAATCGTCATTTTTTTCGTTTTTTAAAGAAAAATTGGGCTAAATCAATCAGGGAGTCCGAAGAACCACATTTAACGTGCAAGTGCCTCCCGAATGACTCCCGTATGGCGAAACTTTCTAGATTTTGTTGTGTTGACTTCATTTACTTTCTGCCAAACCGTCACCAAGGCCAAGCCGCTTTTTTGTGTTTTGACCCTCAAAACGTCACTAGTATCCCCAGCTCAAGTGAAAGAAAGCTTACCGACTTGGCTTGAAAATCGATCAATTATGATGACGATTGACGACGCCACACGAGACGACACAAAGCAGCAACCAGACAAAGTAGCGCTTGCAGACGGTGCAACTGCAGGGTGCAGCTCGAACGCTCAGAATTCACATTGTGAAGCGAATTGTCACCTTTTTTCCCAATTACACGCGCGCCGGTTCCGGAAACCCGAAGGTACCAAACTCCGGAACCAAATCAAGGTACCAACCAACTACAAAACAAGCACGCGTGCAAACGAACGGTTTTTTCTCCGAGTCTTATTTTTATTGGGCCATCTTTTATTTCTTAGGCCAAGTGAAAGTACATAAAAGTGCAGATAGCGCCAGATGCGTAAGGCCAAAAGTCGTTTGCACGCGTGGTTTTCTTCAATCTGATGGTTTGGGAGCGCTCTTGGATTTTATCACTAGTTTCGGACATCAAAATTGTATTTTTATCTGAAAATGCGTTTAAGACACTTTCCACAGAAAGTGACTTTATGATTTTTGCCCAGAGTTTCGTGTGAACTTTGTTTTTGGCAAAATTTTTTTGACAATTTCTACTTCAGATCAAAGATCGACGAGTAAAGTCCAGATACCAATAAAAGCTTCTGCAATTGGTTTCATGAGCTCGTTAACGGACTAAACAGCAGCAAAATACCTTGTTTTTATGCTTCAAATGTGAAGAAAACTGCTTGCCAACTCTTGGCTGTTGCCGATTGGTCGTCTCGAAAAAGCGCGGCGTTGTCCATCAACAACAACGTGTACCAGTACGTTTTCTATCTGAAGTATTCAAGAAATTACTATGGAACACAGAAAAAGCATTTGGAACGATAGAAACATGATGACCTGGGTTTGGATTCACATGCTGCAAAAGGTAGGTCCAAATTGACGTTGGAGGATAATTTGCATGAAAGTGAACGTTGAACAGTGAGCCGTTCCTCGTCGTTTCTTTTCAGGAAATAATCAAATTTTGTTTGTTTGAGAATCCCTTTGCCCCCACCCTCCCTAAGAAGACTACATCGGCCGTTGGTCCGCCCCCCCCCTCGAAGGTTCTTCCACGAGACACTGTTAGCTTGAGCACTTGGCGAGGGCCCGCTTTCAAAAACACCTTTGTCGGAAAACTTAGAAAAAAAACAAAATACCAGATTTCGATTTTGTTTGTTTGCAGGCTAGCAGGCAGCGTGTGAGCCAAAGTGTGTGCTCGAGCACCACTTCAGCTGCGATTAGGGTTTGCAAAATACTGTTTTTTACAATTCATGGGAAAAAACCGGTATTCTTAATTTTTTCTCGCCTCACTAGAACTAGGACTGAACAAAACTGATGTTTCAAACAAACAAGGGGTGCTTCTTTCGAATCCAATTCAGGCGTTAGACAGTGAATGCATCGGAAAACGTAGTTTTTTGCCGATGGTTGCGTCGGTTTTGACGAACTGTTTTCGAATAATGTGTTGTTTTATCCTTAGCAGTTAGCATGGCTGCGTTTCAATTGCTGATAAATCTCGGCTCTGATATGGAACGGAACCGACAAGATGAACGGATAAAAAGATAAGACACGCAGAGAAACATGTTTTTTCGAGAAAAATACCGGTTTTTTTCCATGTCAACCCTGCGTTTTTCCCTGCGCTTGGCTGCATCGTTTCAACAGGTTCACTCTCACAGATCCTGTCAAAAGTCAAAAATTTTCTGCATTATGGATTGATATCGCTTACTGGATTCTAGAACTAGAACACAAACTGCTTGCCCGTAGCAAAATCTTTTCAAAGTTTTGTGTAGTGTTAAGGATACCACGGAAATAAAACCGGTTTTTCATAGCATTATAAAAACTGGTTTTTACCATCCCTGTTCTGGTGCGATAAACACTGATGTGCAAGTGCGTCGAGTTTTTCTGTCAGAAAAACCGCATTCGTAACAGTGTCAGCGTTTCTTTTTTAATGCGCTGGTAATTTTTAGTGAACTGATCCTGTCAAAAAAAAATATTTTTTCAGAGACACTGAGTAACGATACAGATGATCCGCAACGCAATCGCACTAAAGGAGATTGGAGAAACTGGCACTTCTTCCGTCGATCTCATTTCACGGACAGTGCTGTACTTATGTGTTTCGTTCCATACATACGTTGTTTCATTGAGCTGAATAGCAGTTCTTTTTCAGAATTAATGGCCGAGGTCTACCACTATGCCATCGCGTTATCAGATGTTGTACGCGCACAAGAGCACAAGACTCGAGCATTGCAAATTATCGTTGACATTACCTCTTCAGCTAAACTTTCTTGTGTGTTGGGAGACGTGTTTTATTGTTCTTTATTTCGTTGTTTGTAACTTGGCCTATTCAATTTAAGTTTAGTTTTGGAGTTGTTTATTGTCATAAAAAACAAGAAAAAAGAGGACTCGAAGCTGCTGTTGTCGCTTTTCAGTTTTTTGGCAATGTTGACCAAAATTTTTCTCGTTGTTATTAGTTTTTGCAACTCAGACTAAAACCAGAATTTTGGACATTTCATCGTTTTGGATCCTTCATTCAAGTGAAGACAAAAGACGTGGGTTTGTGATTCGTGACAGTTTCTTTTGCAGCTGAATCCACTGGGTTCTCCAAATGAAAATTTTGAATGTGATCCAACAAGTTTGAAATTTTTTTGTGGTACACGTCAACAACGACAACCGACTGGACAGCGTTGAATTCGTTAAAATAATCACACATTTTCACGTTGTTTGGCGTTTATGATTATGTTCTTTTGAGATTCTTCTTTTGTCTTTAAAACTGTTTTCTGGTCAAAATTTTTTGTTTTTTGATTTTATTCAGTTCCTAGTGATTGTTTGCAGATTGCGATTCTTTCTCTGACAGAACCAGTAGCCATCAATAAACCACTCGCTGTAGCCAATCAACACCAATTACAGAAACGAATGTGAAACAACCACCAACATCAAAGCTTTTTTGTTTTCGCTATTTTAATTTGATTTCATGTTTTGGAAACATCGTTCAAGTTTCGTCGTTAGTTGTTTTTTGTGCAACGTTACCAAGAACCAAGCCGACTCGTTTGTTGATTGGCTTGGCATTAGTGTTCATTTCATTTCATCTGAGGTTCTTTCACTTCTTCAATTGAGCAACTTCGTCGACGACGTCACAAGACCCACTGCCTGCGCTACTCCCAATAAATGCGGTCCAGCCAGCCTGTTTGTCTCACTCAGAACTCAACCCTCTCACCTCGCCCACTCCCTTGAATTTCGCCCGTCCTCTTCGTACGGCTTCTCTTGCATTTCTACTTATTTTGCTCTTACCCCATTGCCAACCTATTCGTTTTGAACTCTTCGTCGTCGGTTTTTGTTCCTTTTAATTCCAGACATTTGTAAACTGAACAAACTCAATAATCATTACAAAACTAATTTCTAGAGCGCGTTATATTTCACGCTTTTTGAATAAAGTAGGCAAACCTCCTGTTGGTTGTTGTGATGCATTTTCTCAGGCTGCACTGGATCGTATTTGTAGTTGCTTTCTTTTGATTTGCTTCCTAAGAAAATGGTGGATCGGATCGGAAAAACGTAATAAAACGGAAACGGAAACGGAAAATTTTCCAATTTTTTATAAATCGGCATTTTTGTTTTTCTATTTTTTCAACGTGATATCTATAAAAGCCAATCAATCAATCCATCAATTCAGCAGTTCTAGCAACAACAACAAACGTAAAGAAATCAACACGAAACGACGACACGGACGAGACGATATGCGCCGCGGCGACGACGTCGACGACGGTGACGCCGTGAATCAGGAACTGTTGCCGGATCCAACCGAAAATCTCAGCAACCAGAACCAGAACGAGCAACAACAAGAAGACGACGACGACGACACTCAACGAAACAACAACAATAATAATCACTACAATGACGATGTGTCCGCCGCGTCGGCGTCATCGAGTTCTCATCGTTCCGCACTCCTCCGCCCCGCGACGCCGCCGCACAATCAGCAAGTGCTGCCGCCAGAAGACGTGCGTTCTGACAAAAAATTCAGTTTTTTGTATCACATTTGTTTGTTTCCCGTTTTCTTTTTTTTGTTTGCTTGATTCTTAGAATTGTTGCCGCCGCTTTTGTGCATTCAAAAACTTGAAAAATGTGGCGGTGGTGACCGGCTGATTGTGGATTGTCCGTATTGTGTTGATCGATCCAACAACCAATCAATCATTCTGTGCAGTTCAATTTTTCGTGCACACCGTGTCCAGTTTCAGTTGACATTGTTTCATGTGAGATCTCTTTTGTTCACTCACTTTTGTATTTTTTGACGACACAGCTTTTTGTTTGGTAAAGTATGCTCGTTCAAACCTATCACTTTTGTTCGTAGAATACAGAGTATCCAATGGACCGACTGTACAGAATTCGGTTAAAATCATTTGTAGCTGAGAATGCGTTTTCTTGCAATTGCTACACACTCCGCTATCGTCCTTACGTCGCTCGCGTGTGCTGCTCTGTACTCTGCAACAACGTGACAGGTTTACACGAACGTATCCGCAACCGGCAAGCATTGCAAAAGCTCATTTTCTCTCGTCTGCAGGCGCATCACCACCTCGCCAGCGTCCAGTTGCCCACTGCTGTTTCGTCGGTTTGCATAGGTGGTCGACCCCTTTCACCGGCGCTCGCCGAATTCTCCTCGGAGTGCTTTTCCAATTGCAACAATCGCCCGTCATCGTTGCGTCGCGCGCATTCCGAGTATGCAAACTCCGCTGGGCCGGTTGCGGGACCGTCGTCGTCGGCAGTTTCGACGCGGTTCGCTCCATCATCGCAGGTTTGCGCAGTTTGTTGGTGGTCTGTTCGTTTTTGGTTTTTTTCTGAATGATTGTGTTGTTGCGGCAATGAGATGACAATAACGGCTGAGGAGGAGAGGAAAGCCAGCTGCACATGGCTGGTTGGCTGGCGAGCTACGCAAAAGCTCCACACTTATCGCGGTTTTCAGTGCTGTTGAACATTTGAATGCTTATCTTTTTTGACGTACTTTTGTTTTATCTTCTCGCAGCTATTTTCTGCTGTTACCCTAAAAATTAGGTCAAAACCCTGAAAAGGTCAAAGGTGTCAAAAGACGTATTGAACGAAATCACAAATGCATGCTTCGGTACACTCCACCAATAAGCGATCAATTCGATTATTTCCATGGTTCTGACGAAGTTTCCCAGTCGGACGTTTTGTGTTTCGCCAACTGTAATAGACATCGGATCGGAATTTTTAATAAATTGCAATCCAGAACTTTCAGAAAGCTAGCAACAATGCGTCATCGTCTGGCTCCGGTCACAGCATCGTGATTCCAGTTGGCAGCAACAACAACAATAATAGTAATAGTCTCTCATCGCGTGTTCGGTAAGAAAAAAAACGTTTTTTTTGGTTTTGGAAGATTTGGCTTTTGTTGATTTGGAAGACAAGAGTTGAGAAAACATAACTTTGTTGAAAAAAACACAAGACTTGGTTGAATAGCACGCTGTGTTATGTCACGATTCCCGGACCCGATCCATCCCCGCTCAAGGACAAAGCGTTAGACGGTTCCGTTTCATTTCGTTCTCGCTCTGTAGACTTGTCGGGTGTTGAAGAACGATCCGGAAAAGAATGACAAAACAAACTGCAGTTTCCAATCAGAAAGTAAGAGCAAAATATAAAAAACGATACTGACAAATGCTGACCGAAAAAAACGCCCGCGCTTTTCAGCCGTCAGCGGAGCGTCTCGCGTCAGCTGGCTGCAAGCGGCAACGGCAGTGGAGCGACGGTGCGTGAGCGCAACGCAAAGATGCTGTTCAACGAGACCATGGCCGATGTGTGCTTTCTCGTCGGCGAGGCTAAGGTTAGGGCTGGGGGTGTTTGTTTGCTGGGGCCCGTTTATTTATACTGAGACGTTAGGAGCACGTTAGACTTTATAGCATACTGCTGTCCATGCAGAGCTTACGAGAACGTAACTACGACCCGTTACGTTCTCGTGTCCTTGCATGCATCGGACCGTGTTGACGTGCCTCTGACGTACGTCAGCATAACGTCAGCATGAACTGGCCTTCATGTTCGCAAACGAGTTATTTTGGTTGAATGGTAAAAGGTTTTAGGGGTTTTCGGTTTCGAACGTTTCAAGAACGTTTGAAATTAGGCGTGCAAGGGCAAACAGAAAAATCGTGTCTCTAAATAAATCGACACGGTTTCAAAGCGTTCACGCCAGAATTTCATTTTCTACAAAACTAATCTAATAATTCCAAGCGGACCAGTTCCAACTTCAAAAAAAAATGTCGCAGGTTCGCGTGCCGGCGCACTCATACGTGCTCGCCACTGGTAGCACCGTGTTTCACGCGATGTTCTACGGTAGCTTCGCGAAGTTGGGCGAAATTGAGCTGCCTGACGTGGAGCCGACCGCGTTTCGCATTCTCTTGACGTTCGTTTTGGTTTTTTGCTTTTGGAAGGACGGTTTTTTCGGTTTTTTTGATTTCAAAGCGTGTGTAACACAAAAGGTTGAATTTGTCCGAATTTGCTGGTGAATCAGTTGGACAGCGATGTTTACTGAATTCAAAGCAGAAATTGCGCGGATTCAAGATTGTGGTATTAATCATAAACGTGCTGAGTACCGCGAACAATTATAATTTTTTTGAATTCACTTACAAACATCGACGATCTCTCAATATGTCGCCAATTTCCGGTTTTATCGAGTTACTCGAGTTACTCTGTACTTTTCCAACACTGTGACCACATTGTGACAAATTCAATCACTGTCACAGAAAAAAACGAAACTCTGAACCCAACAATTAAAAAATTCAGAAAAAAATAAAAAGTGTTCAGTGCAAAAAAAATTTCTTCAGTTATTTATACACGGACGACATTGATTTGTCGGCGGACAACGTCCTGGCCACCCTGTATGCCGCCAAGAAATACCTGGTGCAACACCTAGTGCAAGCCTGTATCGACTATCTCGAGTCGTCGTTGACATCAAAGAACGTCTGTCTGTTGTTGTCGCAGTCGAGATTGTTCGAAGAGACCGGACTTATGCAGCGGTTCGCGCGGTTTTTTGTTTTCTTTTGACTTTTTTGGGAGGCCGGGGCTGCATTGCAGGAAGTTATACACATGGTTTGTGGAAATCTTGGTGGCTTTCAAAAATGGTGAGAATCTGTGCGCTTCGGATTGTGGGGGGCGCCGAAATCGGCGTCGAATAGTTTATGACAAGACCACGACGTTGTGAATGAGCGGAGGAATGACAGAAAAAAGGCGATTCAGTTATTCAGCTTGCTCCGTGAGCTTCTCTGTTGTCTCGAACTGCACATTTATGCAACGTGCTGTGCTGATTGGCTACTTTTTCATGGGGCTCACTGATTTGTCCAACCAGCTCGAGAGCAATTGAAGCAGCGTACCAGATTCAGTGTTTCGAATTAGAGTTAGGGTTAGCATGGAAAATAAAACCTGTTTTCCGAAAAAAAACGGTTTTCAGTTTTTTTTCTCACGAAAACCTTGGAAAATCTTGAATAACGCCCGCATTTTCCATCATTTTCTCTCTATTATCTCTCATCAAAGAAGACACCATCTCTCTCTCTCAGCTGCTGGGAGCTGATTGACGCGCAAGCAGCGACCGCCTTGCAGTCGAGCGGATTCCTGGAGATCGACCCGCAGACGCTGTTCGCGATCGTCGGCCGTGAAACGCTGAATGTCGATGAGACCGTCGTATTCTCGGCCGTTGTAAATTGGGCGAAGGCCGAGTGCAAACGGTGGGTTACGGTACGGTAGAAGTTTCGACGAGCTGTTCATCCCCAGGGGCTTGTCCGGAAAAGACCGTTAAATCGGGTCTCAAACAAGAAAAGCGTCGAGAACACTGTGTGCAGTGTGTGCAGCCTGGGCATTTGTTGTTGTTGTTGTTGTTGTGATTTTTAGGCGATGTTTTTAGCCAGGGCTAACCCAGAGAAGCGTACAGAACGCCATTGAGTAGGGCGCCCATCGAGTTTTCGTCTGTCATTAAGTGCCTATACACCCGTCGGTGGGGCTCGATCCCCCGAGCGCACAGACTGCAGTCTAACGCACTACCACCAGGCCACGAGGGCATTGACGCCAGACTGGCGCATCACTGCAATCGCAATGTATCGGCAGTGGAACAACAACAACAAACTGTGATCTGTTCTGCCTGCTGTGCGTATGCTGACGTACGTCAATGGCACGTCTCCATGGTCGGTAGTATTGTGACCACACGAGACCTGACCTGATGTGACGTGACGTGACGTGCGTTTACGTCTCCATGTGTAATATCCAGTGTGTGATAACACAAGACCTGACGTGACGTGCCGTGCCGTACACGCATACGTCAATATGAACGGGCCTATTCTTCTTTCAGTCGTTCACTGGACGCCAGCGTACCGCAGAACATCCGCTCGGTGCTGGGCGACACGTTCTACCAGGTTCGTGTGCCCGCAATGAACATCGAAGATTTCGCGAACATTGTCGCAAAGTCCGGCTATCTTGACTATCAGGTACAGGAGGTTTCTTTGAACCTGTCACTTTTTTCGCAGATTACAGAGCACGCGAAAAAAATGAACGGGATCGGAGTTGCAAGAAGATGTGTTTTGCCACATGGGGTGTATGATCTCAACCAAAGTCGATACATTCGTTCTTTTTACTGTTAATTTAAAAATTCCCATGCTCGGTGTTTTGCCTCTGCGAACAAAAGTGACAAGTTGAAACAAGCGTACTTTATTAATTTATTGTCGGTGTTTTTTCGGATTGAATAAACAAACGAGCAGTTACACACCCCTCGGCGGCGCCCGATCCCCCGAGCGCACAGAACCGTCTAACGCTTTATCACCGAGGCCACGAGGATGGCTAGAACAAAAAAAACGCTAAATTCGTTTCGATGCTATCAACAACCGAAGAAAAACGTGCGGACAACGACGCAACTCCTACACAGCGTCCGCACCCGCTCGGTCGGCCAAATTGCGTCACTATCTTTCCCACCTGTTGGGCGATGAACAAAAACAACAATCGAATAAACGTTCCATGATTTCCAGGAGACCACGTCCGTTTTTCTGTACTACACGGCCGCGGAGAAGCCGCCGATGCCGTTCGTGCTGCATGCGCGTCGCGGCCTCACCCTGTACCGGTGTCATCGATTTCAGTCGAGTGCATATCGGTCAGTTTGTTTTTTAGTTAAACCAACCCGATTAATCAGCGTGCGTTTGGCTGAGAATTCGAAGCAGGGTGTATTGTGACAAAACACCGTTGCCTCCCTCCCAACCTGCACCGGTGCAGGTAGCTCGAAATGCCTACCTTCACATAGAAATTTTAGGACGAGTCACAATTCGGAAGCAGCACTCCATCCATTGTGGTGGATGGAGGTTTTTTCACGTATGATGAAGTTTATCATTCGCTATCTTGAAGCGAAAATACCAGCAATCCTGTCCTTCACTTCGTTTTAAGCATTTGACATTGCGATGCTTGACATTAAAAACTCAGCCCTTGGTTTTTGTTTTACTTGCGATGGCAAGAGCACTTCGAAAACCAAATTAATGACAAAAACTCAGCCCTTTGTTTTTGTTTTACTTGCGATGGCAAGAGCACTTCGAAAACCAAATTAATGACAAAAAAGCAATAATTTCGTGCAATGACCATCAAACGACGATTATAGTCACACAACGATTGAACACTGTAAAGTTGCGTGCTGGTGAGCTTGATTGTTTAAAGACTTACTGTTCTGATTGCAGTTCCAATCAGTGGCGTTATCGTGGGCGCTGCGACAGTGTCCAGTTCGCTTGTGACCGGCGGATTTTTGTCGCTGGCTTTGGACTTTATGGTGAGTGAGAGCCGGCCGATAATGCCATAAAAAGCAAGGACAATAAATAGCTAAGCATCACTAAATGTCGCTTCATGGATGCCGCTTTTAGGAAATAAATAGTGTGTGTCGTGTGTGGTCAACAATGCACGCCACTTTAAGTTTCCGTGATGGATAAGTTTTATGGAAATAAAATAACGACAGAATTTTGTTTTTATTTTTGTTGTTTTTTTACTCCTGTTTCTTCCTCAACCGTCTCAGGCAGCAGCAACGGCGCGTCCGACTACAAAGTGACGATCGAGTTGAAGCTACGCGGGCGCCCTCTGGCGGCGACGACGCAGCGCTTCGTGTGCGACGGCTCCAGCAGCGTGTTCCCGGTGATGTTCGACCATCCGGCGCAGGTTCGATGTTTTGCCATTTTTTTAATTTTCAGAAAATTTCAAGATTTTCGAAACATGATGTTTGTTTTGTGTTGTTGCGTTGTTTTCGTCAATACAGTCTATTTCTATATCATATGTGCAATTGGCTGATTGGCTGGTGACCACGCATGCATGCATGCAGGTCTGACTCCGCCTCTCCAGAGTACGTGCCTGCAAAGACGTGCGTCGCCAACGAACGTATGTGTACACAAGTCGCCAAATTCATTCATTCATTTTATTTCGCAAGAATGCAGGATGATGCTCCGATAAAACTGTTAAAACAGCATGAAATACGGATACCAAATGATTTCAGATCGAGGCGGATACCAAATGAAATACCAAATGATTTCCAGGTCGAGGCGGATACCAAATTAAATACCAAATGAAATACCAAACTGTTTCAGGTCGAGGCGGATACCAAATTAAATACCAAACTGTTTCAGGTCGAGGCGGATACCAAATTAAATACCAAATGAAATACCAAACTGTTTCAGGTCGAGGCGGATACCAAATGAAATACCAAATGGTTTCAGGTCGAGGCGGATACCAAATGAAATACCAAACTGTTTCAGGTCGAGGCGGATACCAAATGAAATACCAAACGATTTCCAGGTCGAGGCGGACACGTTCTACACGGCCTCCGCGATCCTGGACGGCGTCGAGCTGTCCTACTTCGGCCAGGAGGGCATGCAGGAGACGCAGTGCGCGCACGTCACCTTTCAGTTTCAGTGTAGCACTGAGAGCACGAACGGCACTGGAGTCCAGGGCGGACAGATACCGGAGATACTCTTCTATGGCGGCTCTTGCGCGGCGGCCGCTACCGCCGGCGGCGGCCTCGATGGCTGAGCTGGCCTTGCTTGCTTGCTTTCTCGCCAGTGCCATGTCATCAGATTGTTTTTTTTTCGCAAAATTGTTGTGTTGTGTTTGAAGTGTCGCTGTTGGGTTTATGTTTCATTCGAGCGATAGAATGAAACATTCTTCTTTTTTTTTGCATCAGCCACACGCAAGCAGTTGAAGTACAAGTTTCAAAATTGGATTGGTATAATCGCCCAACTTGCATCAAAACAAAAAACAAAACCGTACTACAGAGTGAGTCAAAAAAAAGGTTCCAATTCTAAAATGCTCTCACTGGTTTGTGCTAAGGTGTTTCGAGCTGAAAATTGGAACACTATTAGAAAACATTTGGAGGTTTTTCTGACCAAATTTTTGTTATGGTATGTTGCCCCTATCACTCACTACAGCAGAATATCTGGAAAACATGAAAAATCGACAAATGTTGTGAAATGCAGAGGGTTGATTTAGCTGTAACAAAGGGAACTCGTGTTTTAAAATTTGGAACACTTGTTAGAACACTTTGGGAGTTTTTTGTGATCAAATTTTTTTTTGGCTCACACGTAAGTTCCTTTTTACAGTGTAATTTTCAAAAAAATAGCAATTTTTGACAAAAAACACTGTTCATCCATAATCTCACTGTTTATCATTGCTCATAAACGATCTTCCGAACTGATGTATCGTCACGCGGTGTCAAATTAAATCTTTTACTAAATTGCCGTACCACTGTGGAAAAGTTATTCGCATGTTCCTACCAATTGGCAGACCAGACTCGCTGGTCTGCCGTCCACTTAACCATAATGGCAGCAAAGACTGAAAATGGAAGTGCATCTCTCACTGCAGAAAAACAACCAGTCTGCTATGGTAAAAATATCAGAGTGGCAAATTTTGTGTATTAAAAAAGGAAAAAAGAACAATTTGGATTTGAAAAGATAAATTCGCGTCTGTTCTGAGCAGAATCGCTTACGCACACTCAGACTTGAAGTGAAACATTGGAGTGATCAAAAACTGTTCAAATGCAACTCAGCATTCGGCATTTCTAAGCCGCTTTAAACTCATATTGCTTTTTTCATCTTTTTTTGTGTTGTGAACATTCGGGCTGTCACCAACGTTCATGCTTTTGATCTTTGTTACAGCTAAATCAACCCTCTGCATTTTACAACATTTGTCGATTTTTCATATTTTCCAGATATTTTGCTGTAGTGAGTGATAGGGGCAACATACCATGACAAAAATTTGGTCAGAAAAACCTCCAAATGTTTTCTAATAGTGTTCCAATTTTCAGCTCGAAACAACTCAGCACAAGCCAGTGAGAGCATTTTAGAATTGGAACATTTTTTTGGTTCACCCTGTATATAAGAAAAACCGCTTACTCCTACGTGCCTGTGCGTGTTGCGCGCGTGTTGCATCAGCCGTACAAACGCTATTGTAAGAATTTATGGGCAACGTTGGGTCGAGAAGCGTCCCGTGAACCCAACGTTGCCCATAAATTCTAATAATAGCGTTTGTACGGCTGATGCAACACGCGCGCAGCGTTCCAACACTTTTGGCCGCCACTGTATTGTTTCAAAACGGGTCCATCAGCACCCGGAGTCGGACCAGCGAAGCAGCATTAAACTGAAACCTGGTAGAAGCGAAACCAACAACAGAGCCACAAAAAACAGAAGTTAAGGGCAACCTTGTTAGTTTTTCTTGTTTGTTGAACAAGGGTGCGTAAAAAGTACGTAATCTTAAAATTTATAGCATTTCCCATTTAGATAAATGAATTGAGGAATCCAAGGCGAAACCGCAAGAAACTGTGTTTGCCATAGTTGTAATATAGTTTTCATTTTGCTGTTTTATACAGACCGTTAACGTTTGCGGCCTTAGCCAACAGTAAAGTGTCTTAATCTATCTAATAAATAGATAAACAGAACGCGTGTCCAGAAAAGCATCTGGTGTGTCATAAAACCTTTTTTTGAAATTAAAATTCTTTTTCTCTCTCTCTCGCCCAAGGAAGTGTAATGATTTCAGATGCAAAGATTTAAAATGCTCACAACCTGGAAACCCACCGAATACTTCAAACACACAAAAAACCTGAATATGGTTGGTGACTTTTGATGCACGTGCGCCAGGTTTTTATTGTGTAAACAGTTTCCACTTGTAAAGCCATTCTGCTACAGTTGTTCTGTTTCTATTGTTTTTTGACATCGTCATCGTGTGTTTTGAAGTTTCGCACATTCTGCGTTTTCATACTATTGTTGTCGATTCTTCCTGTTTGTATCGTGAATTTATCGTCGTGAAGTTAACACCGTTTGCAAATAAGAGTGGGGGGGGGTCTAGCGCTACATGGGAAAGTTTTTAAACCAAGGGTGCAGGGACATTCTACTAATCAAGGCGCTTCAGGTTTACCCCCTGAGTACCCCCTGATTATGCCTATAAAGGTCGTTTTTAGGGCGCGGAAGTTGAAAAACCCTCGATTTTTTGCGATTTTTCGCAAAGTGTACCTTTTTAGCCCTACCGTATCTCGTAGTTGCACAGTTTCTGGAACCTCACACAGTATTCACGTGAAAGATCTTGCGGAGTTCTTTAAGGCCCTGTATCAATGAGCCCTTGCAAGGGGGTCCTTGAGGCGCTACGACGCTAGTTAAAATTACCTTTTTTTAAAAATTACGCTATTTTTTAAAACATTTTTTTGAGCTCATAAACACAATTTTTCGATTTTCATTTTTGGTTCTACAGGGGGTTTTCGGGGTCGCTGAATTCGAATCTGATCTTAGATTTTTGCGACGGGCTATTTTTTGCCCTAAAATTGGGCAAAAACACATTTTTTTGCGTTTTCCAGTGTTTTTTGGTTTTAATTTTTAATTTTAAGTGCGGATTTTTTTAACAAAGCTGTTTTACAACAGCCTTACAACCGCTGTATCGGAATCAGTTTTGATATTTTGCAACTGACCACTTGCCCACCCAAAAAATGGATAAAAAGTTGATTTTTTTCCTTTTTGCACACGTTTTCGTTTCACAGTGAAAAAATCAAATTAGAAACAACTTGTAATTTTAATTTTTAATTCTACATGTAGGGTTTCGGGGTCGCTGAATTCGAATCTGACCTTAGATTTTTGTCCCGGGATTTTTTTTTGCTCTAAAAGTTGGGCAAAAACACATTTTTATGCGTTTTCCAGTGGTTTTTTATTTTAATTTATAATTTTAAGTGCGGATTTTTTTTAACAAAGCTGTTTTATAACAGCCATACAACCGCTGTATTTGAATCAGTTTTGATATTTTGCAACTGACCACTTGTCCATCTAAAAAATGGGTAAAAAGTTGATTTTTTTGCTTTTTGCACACGTTTTCGTTTCACAGTGAAAAAATCAAGTTAGAAACAACTTGTAATTTTAATTTTTAGTTCTCCAGGGGGTTTTCAAGATTGCTGAATTTGAATCTGACCTTAGATTTTTGTCCCGGGCTTTTTTATTGCTCTAAAAATAGGGCAAAAACACATTTTTTTGCGTTTTCCAGTGGTTTTTGTTTTAATTTTTAGTTTTAAATGTAGAGTTGATTAAAAAACAGTTTCATAACAGCCTTACAGCGGTTCTAAGGTTGTTATGACACTGTTTTTTAAACAACTCTACATTCAAAACTAAAAATTAAAACAAAAAACCACTGGAAAACGCATAAAAATGTGTTTTGCCCCATTTTTAAAGCAATAAAAATGCCCGGGGCAAAAATCTAAAGTCAGATTCAAATTCAGCGATCTTGAAAACCTCCCTGGAAAACTAAAAATTAAAATTACAAGTTGTTTCTAATTTGATTTTTTCATTGTGAAACGAAAACGTGTGCAAAAAGCAAAAAAATCAACTTTTTACCCATTTTTTAAGTGGACAAGTGGTCAGTTGCAAAATATCAAAACAGATTCAGATACAGCGGTTGTATGGCTGTTATAAAACAGCTTTGTTAAAAAAATCCGCATTTAAAATTAAAAATTAAACCAAAAAACCACTGGAAAACGCATAAAAATGTGTTTTTGCCCAACTTTTAGAGCAAAAAAGGCCCGGGACAAAAATCTAATGTCAGATTCGAATTCAGCAACCCCGAAACCCTCCATGTAGAATTAAAAATTAAAATTACAAGTTGTTTCTAACTTGTTTTTTTTTACTGCGAAACGAAAACGTGTGCAAAAAGCAAAAAAATCAACTTTTTACCCATTTTTTGGGTGGGCAAGTGGTCAGTTGCAAAATATCAAAACTGATTCCAATACAGCGGTTGTAAGGCTGTTGTAAAACAGCTTTGTTAAAAAATCCGCACTTAAAATTAAAAATTAAAACCAAAAAACACTGGAAAACGCAAAAAAAATGTGTTTTTGCCTAATTTTAGGGCAAAAAAATGCCCGGGGCAAAAATCTAAGATCAGATTCGAATTCAGCGACCCCGAAAACCCCCCTGTAGAACCAAAAATGAAAATTGAAAAATTGTGTTTATGAGCTCAAAAAAATGTTTTAAAAAATAGCGTAATTTTAAAAAAAAATTTTTTTTACGTAGCGCCTCAGGGACCCCCCTTGCAAGGGCTCATTGATACAGGGCCTTAAAGAACTCCGCAAGATCTTTCACGTGAATACTGTGTGAGGTTCCAGAAACTGTGCAACTACGAGATACGGTAGGGCTAAAAAGGTACACTTTGCGAAAAATCGCAAAAAATCGAGGGTTTTTCAACTTCCGCACCCTAAAAACGACCTTTATAGGCATAATCAGGGGGTACTCAGGGGGTAAACCTGAAGCGCCTTGATTAGTAGAATGTCCCTGCACCCTTGGTTTAAAAACTTTTTCATGTATCACGGAATGTTCCTGGGGCCCCCCCACTCTTATTTGCAAACGGTGTTAACTATCGAAGATTTTGTCCATTTCTCACACTTCGTGCTTGAGAGGTGATGTAGTTTTAAGTGTCTGCCTGCTCTTATTCATGATACTTTCCGTTATTTATTTTCTAGTTTCATCTGAAAACTGTGTTCTGTATTCTTGTAGTCACTCTTCTCTGTGTCTTCTTGTGAATATGTTATGCAATTTATTTGCTTGCTTGATACACTCAATGCGTGCAAAAAAGAGTATTGGAACAAATAAATTACGAAATACAATGTATTGAACTGAAATACTCAAATTGGAGACGTCGATTGATCTTCGGAGTTTAGTTGGCTGATTGGCGGCTTGGTTGCACTTCGACATGTACAGTACACTAGTACGGCTAAAAAATGTGGGAACTCGTGTCCGGTGTCATGTGTCCCACCGCGTGTCTCAAGCACAGAAAATCAGTAAAGGTTTCATTCAGCTCCACAGAGCATGTACATATGTAACACAAACAAACAAAAAAATCATTTGCCAAAGCGAACGAAAAAACACGCCGCGGTCATCAACAAGTGACCTTGCTTATACGCATTGACGGCTAATTGCTGGTCGTTGTAGACCGTTCGCATGTCAACCGAGGCACAGAATTTGAGTGGAAGTTTTCATTCAGCTCCACAGAGCATACACATATCACACAAAACAGTGACTAAAGCGAAAGAAAGAAATAAAAAAAAACCGCCACACAGTCATCAACAAGTGGTCTTATACGCAAAAACGGCCAGATGTCGATCGCTGTTCAGCGTTCGCACGACGCCGTGCCGTCGATGTGGGAACGTACACTCGGGCGCGCCCGGGAACAACAGGCAGACGGCGGCATTCGCGCGGCCGGACGATTTCGGCCGTCGGAAACTGTACGCGTAACAGCTCGGCGATCGACAGCAACTCCGCCGACACTGACGCGCCGTCAGTGCCCGTCGCGCGCGCACCGCTTTCGGCGCTGTGAGCACGCGCATCGGTAGCGTTACGAATGTGTCTGCAAACACGTTGCACACTCGGACACTCGGAATATCATGAAAGTGTCTGCAAAACACTTGGACACTCGGCTACTCGGCACTCGGAATATCATAGTTTTTTGTAGTTTTTTTGCAGCTCAAATCGTCGAGTGTTCTATGGCATAAAGTGCAATGCGTTCAAAACGTTTGGACACTGCTACTCTGCACTTGGAAAGGTTTTTTTTTGTTTTTTTTGCAGCTCAACAAATCGTTGTGTTCTACAATAAAATGCACGAAGCATGTCATTTTCGTTGTCTTTGAGTTCCAGAAAGAATCGGCTTTCCAGCGTGCCATGGGCTCGTTCGAGTGCACTGCAAATTTTCTTGTCAAAACACGCTTGTGAGAAAATGCGGCCGAAGTCGCTCATTTCTGCATTTTTACGTTTTTCCAGCAATAAAACTAATTTGCATTCAAAAATTGAAAACCGCATTCTTCTTTATGGCATAAATGAACGCGACGAAATGTTGCGCTGCCTCAAATGTTTGATTTTTGTTGTTTTTTTTCATCGCAAATGATTCGTGTCTTATTTTGAGAATTCACTAACGTTCATCGCAGATGTTGCACTTTGGGGAGTTTGGCCATTTGATTCGATTCATTGGACTCGCACGTCGCACTGTGGTCACCTCGCCACCTGAAACAACGAAACTTGGAAATGAAAAAAGTTTTTTTATCGCAAACGTTCATTGGATTATTATTACATTGGATTCATTTATTTCGCGAACCGCAGAACTCTGATAAAACTGTACGAACAGCGTGTGACATGGATACTTTAAACCACGGTTCGGCGAAAATAACACGGGACGCTAAGTTTTGTTTGCAGAGCGCAACCACATGCACAATCACATTCATTTTTATTCAACCTGCACTGCACGCCCACTTCATTTCAAACGCGACGCCAGTGGTTCCAAAAAGCGCATATCCTCAAGTATGATAGGCACATTCTCAGATGAGAACCGTTGCGAGTGGGACATTTTCTATTTCTACTCACCAATTCCAAACTTCATTTCCAATCACTCTCATAGTGTTTACTTTTCTGACTGACCGAACTTCTCGACGACATTCGCGATCCAGCCCGAGTGCTTCCAGACGTCCATGGCGACCGACGGTCTCCGTCCGCAAGTGGCGTGTCCCCAGCTGGTCACGCCCGCAAGGACGTGCTTGCCGGCGGCGCAATCGGCGCAGTGCACCGGGGCACCGCTGTCGCCCTGAGAGGTACAGTCGAACTCAAATTATATAGGAAGTCAGCTGATTGGCTGGTGATCGTCACGTGCGTGTAACGACACCGCCCCCCCCCCCCCCGCACAGCAATACGCTTGCACAGAAAGCATGCATCATGTGATCACCAACCAACCAATCAGCTGATTGCCTATAATTTAGAGTTCCACTGTGGTGACAGACAAAGGTTTTTTATTTTTTGTAACAGTAATCGGTCAACATAACTATTTTTTGACAAAAAACTGTTGGATCAAAATGCAGTGCAAGTAGTGTAGGTGGCTAGCCTGGGGAGCAACGTTATAAGTATAGGCAGTGCTAAAGTATAGGATGTGATCTGGCGAGCAACTGATCTGGCGAGCAACGTCATAAGTATAGGATGTGATCTGGGGTGCAACGTAGTGCTTTTTACCGATCAAGCGTGTTGGAACATGTTCAGACACGTTTTATACAGCACTCGTTTTACACACACGTTTTCCTCACCACACGTTTTACACATGTTTTATACAGCACATGTTGTACACACCAAACATGTTCAGACACGTTTTAACACGTTTTCCTCACCACACGTTTTACACACACGTTTTGCTCACCACACGTTTTACACACTACACACAATACACAGCACACGTTTTACACTACACGCGTTTTACACACACACACAACGTGCACGCTGTGTGCGGCCAATAAGCGTGCTACTTGTCGCGCGACAGATTTGCGCGCGAACGTGCAGCCAATCAGCGGGCTGCGTGTCGCGCGACAGCTGGTATATAACGCGCGTGTGCTGTATGCATGCGCATTGATATTTAACGTGCGTACACTGTATGCATACGAATTGCATGCGTTGCACTGACTGTGAAGTGAAAATACACGCATAAACTAATGCGAAATGTGAACACAAGCATAAACCAAACTGGTGGAACCCAATTTTTTTATCATTATAA
>JASANC010003165.1:0-13645 GCA_030248135.1 Theristus sp. LFF4_11
AAACTGCAAAACGAAATTATAAACGTCACTGTTTTGTTTCTTCTATGCATGTTCACTTTAAAAAAAGGCTTGGCTTATGTTAGGGTCACCGGGTAAAAGAAGCATTAGCTTTTTAAAACGGGTATTTTTTATGAAAAAACGTTGATTTTTATATTTTTTATTCAATCTTACTTAACTTACAAAAAGGCTTGACTTAGGTTAGGGTGAACGGGTAAAAATAGCAAAATCATTAACTTCGCATTTTCACTTTGCAAAAAAGGCTTGGCTTAGGTAAACGGGTAAAAGAAGCATTAGCTTTTTAAATCGGGTAATTGTAAAAAACGTTAATTTTTATGTTTTTTATTCAATCTTACTTTACATACAAAAAGGCTTGACTTAGGTTAGGGTGAACGGGTAAAAAATGGCAGAATCATAAACTTCGCATTTTCACTTTACAAAAAAGGCTTGGCTTAGGTAAACGGGTAAAAAAGCATTAGCTTTTTAAAACGGGTAAATTAAAAAACGTTAGTATTCAGTATTATTATTATTCATTACTCATAAGGGTTATTATTCAGTAAACGTTACTGTTTTTTTCTTTCTAAGTCAATGCCACTTCACCAAAAAGGCTTGGCATTGATTAAGCCACATACGCTCGGGTCAATAGGCTAGTATACTAAGATAGTTACTGTGTGATTATGTAAGTCTGTCTGTTCACATTTTCATGAAATTTGAATTGGCGCTCATTTTTGCTATTTAAGAAAACTCCATCTCAATTTCCTTAACATATTTTTATTTTTTTAATGCCAGTTCAGATTGTTTTCTCAAAACGTCGCTCTTCATAGCTGAAGTCATCATGATACTCTTTGGTCAACAGAGACAGTTCAGCGCAGCATAGGCAAATGGAAGCGTGGCTGATCAGAACTTGATGATCGACTAGGAGGGAAAGATGTAACAAAACCGTCTTTGAAAAAAGTTTGAACTTTTTTGTTTTTAAAAATCGGGTTACAAAACGCACATCGACACTTTGGACTTTGGATTCAAAACAACACTTTGGACTTTGGATTCAAAACAAGTAAATTTCATTGAAATTGATACTCCATGTTTCATTTTCAAATTGATACTCCACGGTTATGAGCGATAATTTCACCGTAACGCTCGATGGGCAACAGGCAATTGTTGCTGCTCAAAACTTGACGAGCAACTGCGAAAGATGTAACAAAACCGTCTTTGAAAAAAGTTAGTTTTTTAATTGGGTCGAAATGGTATTTACCATTCATTTTCACTTTGCAAAATGTTTGGGTCATGTTGGGGTAAACGGGTAAAAAGAAGCAATGACTGCAAAACGAAATTTTAAACGTCACTTTTTTGTTTCTTCTATTCATTTTCACTTTAGAAAAAAGGTTTGGCTTATGTTAGGGTAACCGGGTAAAAGAAGCATTAGCTTTTTAAAACGGGTATTTTTTTGAGAAAAACATTAATTTAATAGCAAAATCATAAACTTCACATTTTCACTTTACAAAAAAGGTTTGGCTTAGGTAAACGGGTAAAAAAGCATTAGCTTTTTAAAACGGGTAAATGAAAAAACGTTAGTTTTTATATTTTTTCTTCAATTTTACTTCACTTACAAAAAGGCTTGCCTTCGGTTAGGGTAAACGGGTAAAAATCGCAAAATCATAAACTTCGCATTTTTTATTTATTTAAATACATTAAAAAATATTGTATTGTAGGCGACTTCACGGCAGCACAAGGTAAATTTTCTTCAGGGTTATTTATCACTAAACGTTATTGTTTTTTTCTTTCTAAGTCAATGCCACTTCACCAAAAAGGCTTGGCATTGATTAAGCCACATAAGCTCGGGTCAATCTATCTTCTATCTATCTTCTATCTATTACAAGTTTGAGCCAATTTTGCTATTTAAGTCATCATCAGCTGAATACTCATACTCCATTTTCTAATGACAATGCAAAGTTTACATCGTCATTCCACATGACTTTAGTCATCCTGATGCCTTTTGCTCAAGAACGACAACCAACAAGTGAGACAATCGTAAGAATTGCAAGGACTCCATTGTAAACGATGGAGTTTTTTCACAAAAAACGAGTTTTTAAAACAATCGCTTGCAAGTTAATCGCTCTTTTCACAACGTAGACTTTTTATAAAGCCGGGGTTTACGACGAGTATTTAGAAAATCGTTGCTTTTTCCTTCATTTGTTTTTTTATCAGAAAATGCGTCACTTAGGATAGAAAAGCTACAAAACAAAAGCGACCGTTTTACACAATGGGTACTCAGAAACGTGTTGCTTTTTGTTGCACTCGATCAATAAGAATTGGCTTAGGTTAGGGTAAGCGGGAAAAAGAAGTAAACATTCAAAACAAAAGCGGGAGCTTTGCTACGGGTATTCAGTAAAATGTAGAAAATCGTTGCTTTTTCCTTCATTTGTTTTTTATCATAGAAAACGCGTCACTTAGGATAGAAAAGCTACATAACAAAACAAAATGACCGTTTTACACAATGGGTACTCAGAAAAGTGTTGCTTTTTGTTGCACTCGATCAAAAAGAACTGGCTTAGGTTAGGATAAGCGGGGAAAAGAAGTAAACATTCAAAACAAAAGCGGGAGCTTTGCTACGGGTATTCAGTAAAATGTTGCTGTTTTGTCATTTCCATTCTATCAAAATCCCTTGGCTAAGGTGAGGGTTAAAGGTAAGAGTAGTAAACATACCACACAAAAGTGGCCGTTTTGCAGCGAATATTCAGAAAAGTTTTGCATTTTTCGTCATTTAAACTTTAAAAGGCTTGGCTTAGGTGAGCTTTGCTACGGGTATTCAGTAAAATGTTGCTGTTTTGTCATTTCCAGTCTATCAAAAATCCTTGGCTAACGTTAGGGTTAAAGGTAAGAGTAGTAAACATATCACCCAAAACTGGCCGTTTTGCAGCGAATATTTAGAAAAGTTTGCATTTTTCGTCATTTAAACTTTAAAAGGCTTGGCTTAGGTTAGAGTAACCGGGGTAAAAAGCAACTTATCAATACGAAAGTTGGCGTTTTGCAACAATTGTTCAGAAGTGTTGCCTTTTTGACATTTACACTCTAAAAGGCCTGGCTTAGGTTAGGGTAAGCGATCACTTCTATGGTAAATCAACAACAGTCGGTTAAAGCAGCTCAAAATCAAAATGCAATGCATTTTGAGTCCGCGTCGTAGGCAAGGTCAAAAGGGAAAACCAACTCAAAAATAATAGTTGTATTTATCAGCTAACCGTGCCGTAGGCACGGGTCAATTTGCTAGTCTATCTATAATACTAAGATAGTTACTGTGTGAGCTGATTAAGTAAGTCTGTTCACATTTTCGTTCCAAAGCATTTTTTTCAGTTTGAGCCTATTTTGCTATTTAAGTCATCGTCTGCTAAAAACTTTACTCCATTTTCTAATGACGATGTTCTTACTCCATTTTAATCGTCATTCTACATGACTTCGTCATCATGATGCCTTTTGCTCATTAGCAACAACTTACAATGGACAAATAGCAATTTTGGTGCTCAAAATTTTATAATCAAACTGCAAAAGATGAAATAAAAACCGTCTCGATCTGGAACGCTGAAGTGCAACAACGACAAGCGAGACAATCGTAAGAATTGCAAGAACTCGATTGTAAACTGAAATGAGTCGCTTATGTTAGGGTAAACGGGTTGAAAGAAGCTAAATAGCAAAACAAGCGACCGTTTCACAATAGGTGCTCAGAAAAGTGTTGCTTTTTGTTACTAACACTCAATCAAAAAGGCCTGGCTTAGATTAATGCAAGCGCGGAAAAGAAGTAAGCATACCAAACAAAATCAGGTGTTTTGCTACGGGTATTAAGTAAAGTGTTGCTTTTTGTCCTTTTCTTACACACTAAAAGGGTTGGCTCAGATAAGGGTTTTGCAATGTGTATTCAGAAAAAGTGTTTTTTCGTCATTTACACTCCATCGACAAGAAATTCCAGTTCCACAATATAATAGATTGCAGCATCAAAAAAGATGTGGCCACGATCGATGGCGAAGCAGTGGAACGGTCCACATATAATCGATCAATTTTTAACGGGAATGACAGCGACATTGAAAAGCTAATAAATGACAATTAATTTTGATTCTTTAAAAGGGAACGTCAGTTGTTTGTTGCTGGCTAAAAAAGATTGTTTTTCATATTGCTGACAAAAAAGCGCTCCTTAAAACTGAAAATACTGTGATTTTCAAAAAGTAGGAGCATCGATGCTTCAAGAATAAACGATCATTTCTATGGTTAATCAACAACAATCGGTTAAAGCAGCTCAATGAAAATGCAATGCATGTTTAGTCCGGGTCGTGGCTAAGGTCAAAAGGTTAAACTCCATTGAAAAATAACAGTTGTATTCAACAGCTAACCGTGCCGTAGGCACGGGTCAATTGGCTAGTTACTACTAAATTTACAATTTGTCTGTCTGTCTGTCCGGGCGTGCGTTCATTTGCGTCCCGTTATTTCCGGCCCAACATTTCCGGCCCACTCATTTCTGGCCCACCCATTTCCGGCCCACCCATTACCGGCCCCGTTCATTTGCGTCCCACGCATTTCCGGCCCACTCATTTCCGGCCCACCCATTACCGGCCCAGCCCAATAATTCGCTTCAGCGACTTCAACTACCACCCACTGCTATATTTCATCAGGAAAATCACATTGATCAGGCGGTTACACATTGAACTAGGGTTGGCTTGGCTTATCATCATAAACCTCATCACCTCATCAAAAAGGCTTGGCTTAGGATTAGGTTTAGGATTAGGAATGATTAGGATTAAGAAACACAACCTGGTTGTGGATCCGATCCACTGATCCACATGTCCAAATTTGGTTAGAGGGGCAATTTTCATAAAAGTTTTTGCTTATTTTAAGGATTAAAATGATTGAATTTGGCTCTGTGTTCTATACAAAATTCGAACTCAGCGCGTCAGCGAGGTTCGAAAGCTCTTATTTTTGTCAACCCATGTGTTGTTCTCATTAAAATTGAAAGTGCTAAATCAATCGGAACAAAGCAATAAATAAAAACACAACTGATTCATCGACGCAATTCAAACTGAGACATTTTATCCAATGTCAGGAACAAATCGGAGCGAAATGAAAACTAAAACCGAAATGAAAAATTTAAATATTTTTGTTAAAAGCATGTCGGTGAGCAGGTAGTACAGTTTAGAGTGCTGTTTCAGTTTATTTTCGTTGTCCGTAGCGAAATACAGCGAAGGAAGAACTGATTATTGGGCTGGGCCGGTAATGGGCGGGCCGGAAATGAGTGGGCCGGAAATGAGTGGGCCGGATATGTCGGGCCGGTAATGGGTGGGACGGTAATGGGTGGGCCGGTAATGGGTGGGCCGGAAATGTCGGGACGCTAATGCGTGGGCCGGAAATGCGTGGGCCGGAGTTGACCCCGCACCGTCTGTCCGTCACACTTTTGAATTGGCGCCCAATTTTTGTTATTTTTGCCATTTTTGCCATTTAAGAAAGCTTCATCCCAATCTCAATCTTTATCTATTTTTAATATCATCACTTGAAATTGTTTAAACAAAGCGCCGCTCTTCATAACTGAAAGTCATCATGATACTCTTTTCAAGTTGATACTCTACGGTTATGCCTGTGAGCGACAGTTTTAACGTAATGCACGGTGGGCAAATGGCATATGTTGCTGCTCAAAACCTGACGAGTGACTGCGAAAGATGTAACAAAACCGTCTTTGACAAAAGTTAGTTATTTTTAATTGGGTCGCAATGGTATTTCCCTATTATTTTCACTTTGCAAATGGCTTGGGTTATGTTAGAGTAAACGGGTAAAAAGAACAAGGACTGTAAAACGAGGCTTAAAAACGTCACTTTTTTGTTTCTGCTATTCATTTTCACTTTACAAGAAAGGCTTGGCTTATGTTAGGGTAAACGGGTAAAAGAAGCATTAGCTTTTTGAAACGGGTAATTGAAAAAACGTTGTTTTTATATTTTTAATTTTACTTCACTTACAAAAAGGCTTGACTTAAGTTAGGGTGAACGGGTAAAAATAGCAAAATCATAAACTTCGCATTTTCACTTTGCAAAAAAGGCCTGACTTATGTTAAGGTAAACGGGCAAAAAAAGCATTCGCTTTTTTAAAACGGGTAATTGAAAAAAACGTTAATTTTTATACTTTTTATTCGATCTTACTTCACTTACAAAAAGGCTTGACTTAGGTTAGGGTCAACGGGTAAAAATAGCAAAATCATAAACTTAGCATTTTCACTTTACAAAAAAGGCTTGGCTTAGGTAAACGGGTAAAATCGATCTTACTTCACTTACAAAAAGGCTTGACTTAGGTTAGGGTGAACGGGTAAAAATAGCAAAATCATAAACTTCGCATTTTCACTTTACAAAAAAGGCTTCGCTTATGTCAGGGTAAACGGGTAAAAGAAGCTTTAGCTTTTTAAAACGGGTAATTGAAAAAACGTTAGTTTTTATACTTTTTATTCGATCTTACTTCACTTACAAAAAGGCTTGACTTTGGTTGGGGTGAACGGGTAAAAATAGCAAAATCATAAACTTCGCATTTTCACTTTACAAAAAAGGCTTCGCTTATGTTAGGATAAACGGGTAATTGAAACATTAGCTTTTTAAAACGGGTAATTGAAAAAACGTACATTTTTATACTTTTTATTCAGCTTTACTTCACTAACAAAAAGGCTTGACTTAGGTTAGGGTGAAAGGGTAAAAATAGCAAAATCATAAACTTCGAATTTTCACTTTACAGAAAAGGCTTCGCTTATGTTACGGTAAACGGGTAAAAGAAGCATTAGCTTTTTAAACTGAGTAATTGAAAAAACGTTAATTTTTACATTTTTATTCAATTTTACTTCACCTACAAAAAGGCTTGCCTTAGGTTACGGTGAACGGGTAAAAATAGCAAAATCATAAACTTCGAATTTTTTATTTATTTAAATACATTAAAAAATATTGTATTGTAGGCGGCTTCACGGCAGCACAAGGAAAATTTTCGTAAGATTGGTTATTCAGTAAACGTTACTGTTTTTTCTTTTAAATTCAATGCCACTTCACTAAAAAGCTTGGCATTGATTAAGCTCGGGTCCATTGGCTAGTCTATTATGCTAAGATAGTTACTGTGTGAGCTGATTAAGTAAGTCTGTTCACATTTTCAGTCCAAAGCATTTTTTTCAGTTTGAGCCTATTTTGCTATTTAAGTCATCATCTGCTAAAAACTTTACTCCATTTTCTAATGACGATGTTCTTACTCCATTTTCTAATGACAAGGCAATGTTCACATTGTCATTCTCCATGACTTCGTCATCATGATGCCTTTTGCTCATTAGCAACAACTTACATACAATGGACAAATAGCAATTTTGGTGTTCAAAATTTTATAATCGATTGCAAAAGATGAAATAAAAACCGTCTCGATCTGGAGCGCTCAAGTGCAACAACGACAAGCGAGACAATCGTAAGAATTGCAAGAACTCGATTGTAAACTGAAATGAGTCGCTTATGTTAGGGTAAACGGGTTGAAAGAAGCTAAATAGCAAAACAAAAGCGACCGTTTCACAATGAATACTCAGACAAGTGTTGCTTTTTGTTACTAACACTCAATCAAAAAGGCCTGGCTTAGATTGTTGCAAGCGCGGAAAAGAAGTAAGCATACCAAACAAAATCGGGCGTTTTTCTACGGGTATTAAGTAAAGTGTTGCTTTTTGTCCTTTCCATTCTATCAAAAAGCTTTGGCTTAGGTTAGGGTAGGCGGGCAAAAGAAGTGAACATACCAACCAAAAGCAGCCGTTTCGCAACGGATCTTCAAAAAAGTTTTGCATTTGCCGTCATTTCAACTCTAAAAGCTTGGCTTAGGTTAGAGTAAGCGGGAAAAAGTTTCAAAACAAAAGCTGGCGTTTTGCAACAATTATTCAGAAGTGTAGTCTTTTTATCTTTTACACACTTAAAGGGTTGGCTCAGATAAGGGTTTTGCAATGTGTACCAGGTATTCAGAAAAAGTTTTTTTCGTCATTTACACTCCATCGACAAGAAATTCCAGTTCCACAAGGAATAGATTGCAGCATCAACAAAGATGTGGCCACGATCGATGGCGAAGCAGTAGAACGGTCTACATATAATCGATCAATTTTTTAACGGGAATGACAGCGACATTGAAAAAAAGCTAATAAATGACAATTAATTTTGATTCTTTAAAAGGGAACGTCAGTTGTTGCTGACTAAAAAAGATTGTTTTTCATAGTGTTGACAAAAAAGCGCGCCTTAAAACTGAAAATACTGTGATTTTCAAGAAAGTAGGAGCATCGAGTGCTTCAAGAATAAACGATCATTTCTATGGTTAATCAACAACAATCGGTTAAAGCAGCTCAAAAAGAAAATGCAATGCATGTTTAGTCCGGGTCTTGGGTAAGGTCAAAAGGCTAAACTCCATTCAAAAATAACAGTTGTATTCAACAGCTAACCGTGCCGTAGGCACGGGTCAATTGGCTAGTACAGAATAATAAAAAGTAAAACGAAACAGTTCACAGTGATCTGACATGCCCGGAATGCACAGCTTCTCAGGGCTGTTGTTCAGCGGTTTTATTGCCGCGGCAAGATGGCTGCTGCCTGCTATGGCTAAAAACATGAACACACGCATGGCCATGACGGTAAAATTGCACTCTTCCAGAAAGATTTTACCACCACTTTGCTAGCAGCATTTTTTTTCGGCGAAAAATCGCTGGCGTATTTAGCAGGAGTCGTTAGTTGTTTTTTTTCATTTTTATTTGCATTCCAGCCGGATCGGCTGCATTTTTCGAACAACACGCTTGATAAAAACAAGCAAACGTGCCAAATCGAACTTCTCAATGGAGCTTGACAAATTTTGACAAAAATCAAAAGATCAGCGATTTTTTGGATTTTTCCGCAATTGAGTGTGGTTCATGCAAAGCAACTCAATGAAAGTACCGTTGTATGGCGCGGAATATGCAAACCGCTTCAATGATTCCCAGCAGCACACAGAATAATCATTTCACCTTTCATTCATCAATCAGAACAAGACAACAACGACAAAAAACACAAATTCAATCAACACAGCAACGAAAACCACAGAACAAAAATTGGGAGATTTTCAAGAGATTTTGGAAATCCACAATTGATGATACCATTTGAAAAAAACCGCATTAAAAATTCTCACAATCAACAAAAACCTCGATGCCGATTGCAACCGCTCTACTCAGGTGTTCTCATCATACACCTCACCAGCACGCTCCTCGCGAGTCTTTGACCGATTCAACTCCCAGACCTAGATTTGCAAAAAAAACAATATGAAAACAAAAATGAGCGGCAATATTGCTGAACTGACTTCGGACTGTGGCTTCATGAGATACGGGTCCTGGGTGATGCGAAAGCGAAAGGACAAATCAAATCAAACAGGAAACGCACAAAATCAGCAGGTCTTGAAGGTGTTTATCACACTTTCAGTCGCAAAAAGTAAAAGCAAACCGAACTCATCACCTGAATATAGGACTCTGTGAGCGTGATCATTTGCGGCAGGATCTCTTTCACGTGCAAATCTTCCAATTCAAACCATTTCGTCGTGCCCTGCAGAAAATTCGTTGGTCAAAACAAAAAAAATTCACCCGAATTTTTGCACAAAAAACGTTTGACAACTTCATGTTCCAAATAAAATATTCCATAGAGTCGGAACTCTCCTAATCGGTACACTTTTGTCTCACACGAATTGTTCTATAAACGTTACCCAGCGACCACCAAAACATAACGACACCACAGCAGCCAGTGTGTTTGCGTCTCTGTGCGTCACTGTGCACCATCGTTCCAAAACACCACGGCAAGTACACGGTGTTCCGACAATGACTTTCGCCACAAAACACCGCGACTGACGCGTCAGCGTTACGCTCATACCCTGTGCAACATCTGAATGCGATACGTCCCGTTTTCCGGTCGCCCATCGTGCACAATATTGGCGACCAGGTCATACGTGGTGTAGCGGTGTTTCGATCGTGCATCTTCCGCTAGCACGTCGTAGAAGTCGACGTTCCTGAAAGGTGAAGCAAAAAAATAACAATAACAATCACTCAAGAAGAGTGGCGGACACATGAGCGAACGTTACTTGTTACCTACGAGAGCACAGAAATGTGTAAAAAATGTGAGCCGCTGAGCTTGTGATTACCACACCTGGGCTTCGAATGCATCAGACAAAAAAAACCAACGCAATTACCGGAGCTGATTGGCTGCATTTGCGCTCGGTGCACTGATTGGTACATATGTGCAAGGTTTTTGAGACCAATCAGCGTCGACAATTGTGAAACTTTGAATATATAAATTTAAATATCCAAGAAAAAAACACTTTTTTGCTAACTTGATCGGAAAGTTCACGATCGTCGGATTCTTCTCGGTGTACCAATTGTTCTTCGTGAATCGCTTGAAACAGACCAACAGATACGGAGGCAGCTCAGTGAGCTCGAAGCGCTTCATAAAGTTGTCTTTGTATGTTTTGTATTCCTGACAAAGAAAATGATCGAACGTAAAAATGGAGCACAGTGGAATGGAAAACACGAAACATAGCGCAAAGTATAACACAGCAATGACAAAGTGTGGCAGGCAACAAAGTGTGTTACGGAAAACTAACAAAGCTGCATCCAAACCACTATTCTTTAGCGGTAAATAACTTCGAATCGCGGAAAACCACCACAAACCTTTTCCGTAACACCATTGAATTTCTGCAGCAGCACGTTCAGTGGGACCTGTGAGAAGCATAAAACAAACTAATTGAATTGAAACGAGAAATTACCGCACAAGAATCAAGTAAATCAGTAAAACTCATGTGACTTCGTCAGAAATAAATCTCGCACTTGAGCATTTCGACAATCCAAACAATGGTTGTTTTCATTGGCTGAGGAAAGCAACGCTCAACCGTACCTGTGGAATGATGTTCTGCAAATGTTCGTCGCGATAGAGCGGCGCCGGTGGGAGGTCGAGGGTCAGATACACGAACGGCACGTGCTCAACGCGCTCTGAATTTTGGAAAAACATGAACAGTTTCAAGCGCTTATTCATAAAAAAAACGCTTTCCATTTGAGTGAGACAAAAACATTCGCAGTGACGCTGAGAAAAGTTTACTTCACAATCCACACCGAACAGAAACGGAAAGGAAAACAGGTGCACTGAAAAAAGAAAAGAAACCTTGAAAAACGGAAGAACGTTTGCCGGCAGACGAAGCACTTGACTAATAGAATAAATTCATTCTTAGTTGCATTGATGAAAAGCAATGAACTTGGAACTTTGTGATCAAAACGAGTGGCGGGGGATGGCGCATATCAACGCATATGTGCCAGTGTGTTTGTCAGTAATGAGTAGTGACCAGAGAAAACACACACACAGAATATGATGAACAAAGTGCACGGTTTTCATACGAGCCCGTTACCTCTGAACGAGTCATCAGTGGCCAGCAATGCAGACCGGGTACGCTCATCAACGTCGACCGGGAGAACCTGAAACGTAAAAAAGCCAATGATGTCTGAAACATGAAAACTGCTGACGTTAAGCTCTTGTAGCGATTGACGTGGTGACAAATCATCGATCGATGGATTGTTTTATCATATCGAAATCGTTTCAACGAAAAACAATAGTGGAGTGTTCAAAATTCTTCTTTATATCAGACGTTAGTGGAGATGCACAGAACATACGTGCAGTTTTTTTTCTTTTTTTTCTTTTCCAATCAGATTAGTTTAACTTTAGTGTGCCTCAACAAGTGTACCTTGTCAAGCAAACCCTAATAACTCCAAACAAGTCACTAGGTCATTCGTCTCACTTTGGGCTCCCAATACTGCAGTTATCGTGCGCGAGCTCAGTGGGACCGGTGAACTTTCACCACTTTGGGTTACTTAGCCTCGGCGGTAACCTGGTTTTTGGAAGCGTTAGCTTTGTGCGCGCATCCTATGCCCATATGTGATTGATTGATTGACTCTGTGTGACTTGTTTTTTTCCTCACACAATTTATCACATGGGTTTACTTCCTTCTTTCTCTGCAGAACAGCCCGAAACAGGCGGCTAATGGCTCCAACGCTGGCGATTCGTCCAAAAAGAAAACCAACCAAAAATATTACAAAAACAACAACAAGCAAAAAACCAACTACAACAAGTCTGATTCTGACTACGTCACAAGAAGCGAATTCAATGAGCTGCGCAACCGTTTCGACCGTGTTGAACGGTTCGTTGCTGACCATTTTTTGATCATCCAAGGTCTGCCGAAAGATACAACGTCTAATGTGTCATTGGACAAAATGGTTGATTCTGTTTTGCGCGACGGTCTTGCCGTGCCAGATGAGATCATTGATTCTCTCGTTAGCATAAAACGAGATCCGGGAAACAAACACGTTGCGGTTCAATTCTTGAATCCGAAATACATCACGGACATCTGTGTTCATTATCGGCACAATTTGCGCGAACAGAACTGGAAATTTCTTGGTCAGTTTGAAGTGAAGGTTTTCAAGGATAGGAGTGCCTGGGAGAAGAAAGAGAATGACAACACAAAAAAGATGCTAGGACGTCTTGTGACTGAATACGGCATTGACAAGCGTGACGTCAAACAATGGACACTCCAAAAAATCTGGTGCAAATTTCCAGATTTCCCATCTGGCGTTGTCAAGACATACTGGGAATGGAACAAGTTGCTCAATCAAGCGTCGAAGATGACTGGACCCCCTGCATTGGCTTCGGCTACGCAGCCGTTGCCTACCGAGGAGGTTGCCAGCTCGTCAAACAGCGGTGAGTGCAGTGGTGCGCCATTCTTGCGCGCGGAGTCGTTTCCGGCGCTGGTACCTGAAGCTGCAACGACACGTTCACCACTTTTGGTCACACCGAATATGAGCATTGTGCGCAGTAACCTTGTTTATCTGATCGGCAAACCCAAAGATGATTAGTGTTTATTAGGTGTTTTAGTGACTGATGTTTCAGTGACAGGTGATTTGTTTCTGTTGATGTGTTGTTCTATGTTCGGTCTTCTGTAGGTCCTTGAAATATTCCGAGCATTATAGTATTCTACGACAATAAATAAAGTTGAAAAAATCAATTCGTTTGATCAGTAACTCTGCACGTTGGGATTTCATACTTTTATGTTCTTCATGTTATCCCGGTGGGTTACCTATTTAGGTAGACACACCCTCCTTAAATCGGGCAGCCCCCGACAAGTTGTGTCATTCTGTGAGCATATTTCTTGGGCGGAATTATGTTCAAATCAGACAAGCCCAACAATCAAAGTCAAAATAAAACAATCTATGCCTTGCAGCTTCAAGACACACTTGTGAATTCGTTCAAGCACGAGGATCGACTTCATGGCAAGGCTATCAACAAGTGTACAAGGAATTCATGTAAAATTTGCGACCACGTGGAAACAAGTAAGTGGTTTCAATCCACAATCACTGGAAGAGTGTTTAGTCCTTTCGAGGACGGTGGTGCGTATTGGAACTGTGACACTTGTGGAGTTGTTTACCTGATTGAATGTTCTAAATGTCATGTTCAGTACGTAGGGGAAACTAAACGAAGTTTTCGAAAAAGGATGTTTGAACATTTGAGCGCAATCAGAAACAACAAATTGTCTTTGCCTATTTATCGTCATTTTAATGATGGTTGTAGCATTGATAACCTCAGGTGTC
>JASANC010003168.1:0-10417 GCA_030248135.1 Theristus sp. LFF4_11
GCGGGAAACTGTTTACCTACAGTATGGCCGAATAAATAAGGCAGTCCAACAAGGCGGGATCAGTCGCAGACTAGGAGTTGTCTTTTCAAAAATGCCAATATAATTCATATTCATGTGTGCAAGGGAGAAAGAATAAACAGAATAGCCCGAAGAATCCATTAGTCTAAATGAATGCATCAAATTTGGCACACAATCGGGTTTCTGAACGTCTTTTTTTCCATTCAAATTTTACGCGCTCTTTGCACCCTGAAAAAGATGCCATGTTTACTCGGCCATTCCGTACGGTATTTATGAGCGCATTGAGTCTCGGGTCCAAAAGAACAGATCAAAGCTGGACACAGCAAATGCCTGTAGTTGTACATACATTGCCTGCCAGTGCTGTGCAACCAATCATTGGATTCGTTCAGTCCGTAGACAATGCAGCACCCAATTGATGTTGAAACAAATTGTGATTCGTTTTTACTTTTCCGACTTCTGTATTTCATGATGATTTACTGACATCAGGTTGTGTCTTGGACGTTGAACGATCAAATGGCGCGAACACGGAAACTGCACCACACGTTCCCACTGACCGTGGACGCTTTCAAACTGCTGCTGCATCACCCTCCGCATCCATTGCTCTACAAAGCCGGCTATTTCGTGCGAGTGTTTGACGTCAAAGTGTGGATCATTGGTTTGTTGGTTTTGTCATGTAAATACCGAGACCGTTTGGTTTTGTTCAAATGTGGAACAATTGTTGTTTTTTGAGCGCTTTTTCGAAGTTACTAGGTCTATGTATTTTGACACAAGAAAGAATTCCGTTCACGTTTTCTCAACAGGAATCCTGCTGTCACTGCTGATGATCAGTCTGATGATGTTATACGACTGTTTTCTGTCGGACATTGTTCCACAAAACAACAACGGCGGCGCCGGACGAACAAACAAAAAACCACGATTTCACTGGTGGTCGTATGTGCAGAATTCGATTCCGTCGCAGATCGGCAGCACTCCGCTGCGTGCCGGCGGGCGACTGCGCGCGACGAAACTGCTCTGGTTGGTGTTCATGTTTTCGGCGGGCGTCATCGGCATCAGTTTGTACCAGAACACACTGCTCGTAAATACGATGCTGCCGGCGGTTTTGTTGCGCTATCAGTCGTTGGGCGGTCAGTTGCAGTCGAACTAAATTACAGGCAATCAGCTGATTGGTTTGGGATCACCACGTGATGCATACGCCTCTGTGCTGGCGGAGCCCGTCCTGAACAATAAGCGTACATCACTTTCTCAGCCAGTCAGCTGATTGCCCATATATTTAAAGTTCGACTGTAGTTAGGTTTTTTGGTTTTCGTTTTTTTGTTGGAGTTTTCTTTTTCGTTCGTTCATTTAGTCAAATTCAAACTGCTGAAGGTGAGGCAACAACGCATGAAGTAATGATTGGCCACGCGGTTCTTTGTTAGATTGCAGGTGATCTACACAACTGATTTATTGAGCGAATAAGTCGAACTCTAAAATATACGCAATCAGCTGATTGGCTGGTGATCACGTGAATCATGCATTTTGTGCAGGACGGACTCCACCGCCACAACAATGCCTGTACAGTCAGCATGCACCACGTGAGCACCAACCAATCAGCTGATTAATTGCCTATAGTTTTAAATTGAGTCGTATCACGTTGCAGATGTGATCGAAGCGATTCGCAACGATGAAATCACGTTGATCAATTTCTACGATTCCACCTCTGAAATTGAGAGCAGCAATCAAAATGAAGTCGTCCTTCAGTTGGTTGGCACACTCAAAGAACGCCCGATATTTGTCGTTGACACGTTTGAGGAAATGGGTGCGTGTGCGTGCAATAAGTTTGACGTACAGTTTGTTTGTTTAAACTGCTCACTTTTTCTCGCAGAATACAGAGCGCACGCGAAAGAGTATGAAAAACGGGATCAGAATTGCGAGAAATGGTCGTGGCTAACATATTTTGTCACATTTGGGGAATGAAGTGTTTGGCATTTCAATTCAACAACCAGTCCCGATTCATTCGCTTTTTTTCTTGCTGTAATTCTAACGATTCACAGGCTCTCTATTCTTCGAAAAAAATGACAGGTTTAAAAACAAACATGACATTTTTTGGGGGAGGAGTGTCGATGGTGCGCGCCTCCGTTGGAGAAGCTGAGCTCCTTGGTATCCCGACAAGGTGTACTCCCTGTCATCCGCCTTACATACAGCGGCGCCTAAACCGTGTAACAGTATGGACAATTAAACATGACAGCTTTTTTCAGGGTGCAAGGAGCGCACGTAATTTGAAAGAAAAGGACGTTCAGCAGAAACACAATTATACCGTATATGTCAAGTTTGACGTGTTTCTTGAAATTTTTAGTCATTCGTGCTGTTATGTTTGGGTTTATTTTATGTCCATTGCACACACGATTGGCGAATATCTTGGCATTTTTAAGACAGGCAACTAATCTTGATTGAGAAAACAAGGACTGCCAATTGTATTCCAGCCATACTTTTCCATTTGTCGCGGAGCTCGCAGGAAAAGCAGCCATATGAGCCTGCCATGCAGCTGTTGGCGCAGCGCCGAGCTAGTATGAGTTGCAACACTCGCCAGCCGCAAAAGAACAACAACAACCTATAATACAGTCCATCTGGATAATATATGCTGATTGGTTAGTTGCACACACACAATCCGCCTCCACAGCAATGCGTGCACAATTTGCATCTGCACCATCTGCACGTGCTGTGCAACCAGCCAATCAGCTCGTTGTATGCTGTAGATTGTCCAAATGGACTGTGCCATTTCTGGCTGCGTTTCTCGCAGGCGCCCAACTGACGAAGGGCACGTACGGCTACCTGGCGTACGGCGCGGACGTCTCGTACGCGTACTGGCGTCTGCAGCTGTGTCGCCAGGCAGCCAGCTGGCAGATCATCGAGCTGCCGGAAATGAGTGGCACCTGGAACGCGCTGTACTTCAAGCGATCGACCGTCAGCGACGAACAGTTCGCCCGCGATCAACTTCGCCGTCCACTGGAAGTGGAGCGCCGTACGGCGGATCACGCGGCAGTATAACGACCACTACATGCTGCAGTGCGATAATAACAATAATGATGATAATGTCGGCGGCGACGACGACGACGACGAGAGAATGAAGCTCGGGGCGGATGATGACGTGAGAAATCCGACGACGAAGCAGCCGGTGCTGAGAGCCGAGTCGACGGTCGGCGCGTTCTTCACGTTGATGTGCGGCTTCTGCACTGGAGCGCTGGCGCTGATTGCGGAGAATGTCCATCGGTGGCATTTCAACCGTGTGAATTAGATGGGTGACCAGCTTTTTTGAATAGCAGTTTGAATGTTATGAAGCGCTGGTTTATCATTTTGACAATGCTTAAGTGGTTCTTCAATAAAAATGATAAGCAATGTAAACACTTGACAAAAACGAGAGACAGAGACATGCGGTTCGTCTATTAAGTGTTCATTGAATAAACAATCGCTTGCAAACTTTAAAAGAAGTCCCAATTTCTTTCGATGGTGTTTGAACGTACTGAAAAAAGCAGCGAACAAACATCTGAAGGACAAGAAGGACACTATGTAGGTTCCCATGTTACCATACAAAACAACGAGAACAATGAGTGATCAAACAAGGATTGAAGAGCCACTCAACGGAAAATATCCAAGTAAAGCAGAGGGCTGCACATGTACAACGAAGAAAACAAAATGCTGTAAACTGTCGTATTCAATATCGAAGTCACTGCTCAGCTGAACAAGATGGTAAGTGATGATATTTTTGTTAAAAGTTTGCTCAATTGTCTAATGCTCTAAATAACAGTTGGAGTCACTTCTATGTTCGTGTTTGTGATTGACTAGCATTTTAATGAATCGTTTTTATTAAAAAAATTGATGAATTTGGATTTTTCAGACTGAATTGCTGACGACTGAGCTAGTGGCTTGTTTGTTGAGCGACATTCATTTTTTTCAGCAGCACTTTTATTGAAACACACACATTAATATTCGTCATATTAAACACACAGACTTCAAAGCTGCGTTTATTATGTTTGATCGAAACGGCGATGGAACGATCACATCGAAGGAGCTTGGTGCTCTCTTGCGATCACTTGGACAAAATCCAACTGAGCCCGAATTGGAGGCAATGATCAATTCAGTCGATGTTGACGGTAACCAGTTGGTATTATTGGAGCATTTCATTGTTGGCGGAGATTACCAGGAACAGTGAGCAGCATACCCGTGCGACGGTGCGGGGTACCGATGTGTACAGCCCTCTAACCGGTGTGCAGCCCGCAAAAACAAACTCTGTGAGCTTTGCTTCATTGACGGGGAAAGGGGCGGACGCGGCGGGGCGGAGAAAAAAGAAAAAGGAAAAAAAGGGGACGTGAAAAAGAGTGCGAGGGCGGGTGCGGGGGGGGCAAAGGGCGTGGCCGGCTCGTCGCGATGACAAAAGGGCGCGAACGCTGAGGCGGGGGGGGGGGGGGGGGGGGGGGGGGGGGGGGGGGGGGGGGGGGGGGGGGGGGGGGGGGGGGGGGGGGGGGGGGGGGGGGGGGGGGGGGGGGGGGGGGGGGGGGGGGGGGGGGGGGGGGGGGGGGCGGGGGGGGGGGGGGGGGGGGGGGGGGGGGGGGGGGGGGGGGGGGGGGGGGGGGGGGGGGGCGGGGGGGGGGGTGGGGGGGGGGGGGGGGGCGGGGGGGGGGGGGGGGGTGGGGGGGGGGGGGGGGGGGGGGGGGGGGTGGGGCGGGGGGGTGGGTGGGGGGGGGGGGGGGGGAGGGAGGGGAGGGGGGGGGGGGGGGGAGAGGGGGGCAGTTGGATTTTGTCCAAGTGATCGCAAAGAGCGACCAAGCTCCTTCGATGTGATCGTTCCATCGCCGTTTCGATCAAACACAATAACGCAGCTTTGAAGTCTGTGTGTTTACTATGACGACTGTGTGTGTTTCCAAGAAAAGTGCTGCGGGGCTGAAACGGGGGATCAGCAAGTTTGTCTAATCGATTCATTACTGCAAAACAAAGATGATCCTGTGAGGGGAGCAAACTTTTAACAAAAATATCATCACTTACCATCTTGTCAGCTGAGCAGTGACTTTGATGAGGCATAACAGGGCTTTTTGTTTTCTTCGTTGTACATGTGCAGCCCTCTGCTTTACTTGGATATTTTCCGTTGAGTGCCTCTTCGATCCTTGTTTGCCCTCATTGTTCTCGTTGTTTTGTATGGTAACATGGGAACCTACATAGTGTCCTTCTTGTCCTTCAGATGTTTGTTCGCTGCTTTTTTCAGTACGTTCAAACACCATCGAAAGAAATTGGGACTTCTTTTAAAGTTTGCAAGCGATTGTTTATTCAATGAACACTTAATAGACGAACCGCATGTCTCTGTCTCTCGTTTTTGTCAAGTGTTTACATTGCTTATCATTTTTATTGAAGAACCACTTAAGCATTGTCAAAATGATAAACCAGCGCTTCATAACATTCAAACTGCTATTCAAAAAAGCTGGTCACCCATCTAATTCACACGGTTGAAATGCCACCGATGGACATTCTCCGCAATCAGCGCCAGCGCTCCAGTGCAGAAGCCGCACATCAACGTGAAGAACGCGCCGACCGTCGACTCGGCTCTCAGCACCGGCTGCTTCGTCGTCGGATTTCTCACGTCATCATCCGCCCCGAGCTTCATTCTCTCGTCGTCGTCGTCGTCGCCGCCGACATTATCATCATTATTGTTATTATCGCACTGCAGCATGTAGTGGTCGTTATACTGCCGCGTGATCCGCCGTACGGCGCTCCACTTCCAGTGGACGGCGAAGTTGATCGCGGCGAACTGTTCGTCGCTGACGGTCGATCGCTTGAAGTACAGCGCGTTCCAGGTGCCACTCATTTCCGGCAGCTCGATGATCTGCCAGCTGGCTGCCTGGCGACACAGCTGCAGACGCCAGTACGCGTACGAGACGTCCGCGCCGTACGCCAGGTAGCCGTACGTGCCCTTCGTCAGTTGGGCGCCTGCGAGAAACGCAGCCAGAAATGGCACAGTCCATTTGGACAATATACAGCATACAACTAGCTGATTGGCTGGTTGCACAGCACGTGCAGATGGTGCAGATGCAAATTGTGCACGCATTGCTGTGGAGGCGGATTGTGTGTGTGCAACTAACCAATCAGCATATATTATCCAGATGGACTGTATTATAGGTTGTTGTTGTTCTTTTGCGGCTGGCGAGTGTTGCAACTCATACTAGCTCGGCGCTGCGCCAACAGCTGCATGGCAGTCTATATGGCTGCTTTTCCTGCGAGCTCCGCGACAAATGGAAAAGTATGGCTGAATACAATTGGCAGTCCTTGTTTTCTCAATCAAGATTAGTTGCCTGTCTTAAAAATGCCAAGATATTCGCCAATCGTGTGTGCAATGGACATAAAATAAACCCAAACATAACAGCACGAATGACTAAAAATTTCAAGAAACACGTCAAACTTGACATATACTGTATAATTGTGTTTCTGCTGAACGTCCTTTTTCTTTCAAATTACGTGCGCTCCTTGCACCCTGAAAAAGCTGTCATGTTTAATTGTCCATACCGTACACGGTTTAGCGCCGCTGTATGTAAGGCGGATGACAGGGAGTACACCTGTCGGGATACCAAGGAGCTCAGCTTCTCCAACGGAGGCGCGCACCATCGACACTCCTCCCCCAAAAATGTCATGTTTGTTTTTAAACCTGTCATTTTTTTCGAAGAATAGAGAGCCTGTGAATCGTTAGAATTACAGCAAGAAAAAAAGCGAATGAATCGGGACTGGTTGTTGAATTGAAATGCCAAACACTTCATTCCCCCAAATGTGACAAAATATGTTAGCCACGACCATTTCTTGCAATTCTGATCCCGTTCTTTCATACTCTTTCGCGTGCGCTCTGTATTCTGCGAGAAAAAGTGAGCAGTTTAAACAAACAAACTGTACGTCAAACTTATTGCACGCACACGCACCCATTTCCTCAAACGTGTCAACGACAAATATCGGGCGTTCTTTGAGTGTGCCAACCAACTGAAGGACGACTTCATTTTGATTGCTGCTCTCAATTTCAGAGGTGGAATCGTAGAAATTGATCAACGTGATTTCATCGTTGCGAATCGCTTCGATCACATCTGCAACGTGATACGACTCAATTTAAAACTATAGGCAATTAATCAGCTGATTGGTTGGTGCTCACGTGGTGCATGCTGACTGTACAGGCATTGTTGTGGCGGTGGAGTCCGTCCTGCACAAAATGCATGATTCACGTGATCACCAGCTAATCAGCTGATTGCGTATATTTTAGAGTTCGACTTATTCGCTCAATAAATCAGTTGTGTAGATCACCTGCAATCTAACAAAGAACCGCGTGGCCAATCATTACTTCATGCGTTGTTGCCTCACCTTCAGCAGTTTGAATTTGACTAAATGAACGAACGAAAAAGAAAACTCCAACAAAAAAACGAAAACTAAAAAAACCTAACTACAGTCGAACTTTGAATATATGGGCAATCAGCTGACTGGTTGGTGAAAGTGATGCATGCTTACTGTTCAGGACGGGCTCCGCCAGCACAGATGCGCATGCATCACGTGGTGATCCCAAACCAATCAGCGGATTGCCTGTAGAGTTCGACTGCAACTGACCGCTCAACGATCGATAGCGCAACGGCGCCGCCGGCAGCATCGTGTTTACGAGCAGTGTGTTCTGGTACAAACTGATGCCGATGACGCCCGCCGAAAACATGAACACCAACCAGAGCAGTTTCGTCGCGCGCAGTCGCCCGCCGGCACGCAGCGGAGTGCTGCCGATCTGCGACGGAATCGAATTCTGCACGTACGACCACCAGTGAAATCGTGGTTTCTTGTTTGTTCGTCCAGCGCCGCCGTTGTTGTTTTGTGGAACAATGTCCGACAGAAAACAGTCGTATAACATCATCAGACTGATCATCAGCAGCGACAGCAGGATTCCTATGTTGAGAAAACGTGAACGGAATTCTTTCTTGTGTCAAAATACATAGACCTAGTAACTTCGAAAAAGCGCTCAAAAAACAACAATTGTTCCACATTTGAACAAAACCAAACGGTCTCGGTATTTACATGACAAAACCAACCAACCAATGATCCACACTTTGACGTCAAACACTCGCACGAAATAGCCGGCTTTGTAGAGCAATGGATGCGGAGGGTGATGCAGCAGCAGTTTGAAAGCGTCCACGGTCAGTGGGAACGTGTGGTGCAGTTTCCGTGTTCGCGCCATTTCATCGTTCAACGTCCAAGACACGACCTGATGTGAGTAAGTGATCATGAAATACAGAAGTCGGAAAAGTAAAAGCGAATCACAATTTGTTTTCACATCAGTCGGGTGCTGCATTGTCTACGGACTGAACGAATCCAATGATTGGTTGCACAGCACTGGCAGGCAATGTATGTACAACTACAGGCATTTGCTGTGTCCAGCTTTGATCTTTTCTTTTGGACTCGAGACTCAATGCGCTCATAAATACCGTACGGAATGGCCGAGTAAACATGGCATCTTTTTTCAGGGTGCAAGGAGCGCGCGAAATTTGAATGAAAAAAAAGACGTTCAGAAACCAGATTGTGTGCCAAATTTGACGCATTCATTTAGACTAATGGATTCTTCGGGCTATTCTGTTTATTCTTTCTCCCTTGCACACATGAATATGAATTATATTGGCATTTTTGAAAAAGACAACTCCTAGTCTGCGACTGATCCCGCCTTGTTGGACTGCCTTATTTATTCGGCCATACTGTAGGTAAACAGTTTCCCGCGTGACGCGGGAATTGCAAAGTAGCAAAAGTGATCCGAGTCCCCTTAAGTAGGGCCGAGTCACTTAGGCGATTTTGAATTGCCACATAAAGATTGAAACTAGTTTCCATTCAACGCACAACACGAGTCACAGAACCTGAAAAATTGACAATACCAGATTTGAATTTCAGAAAACAATGCAACGTCTCAGACCATATTTCACGCGTACTCAAACTGATATGGCATTATTCTTTGAGCGAATCACCACGCAGCTGACCATTTCAAACAAAGCAGTCAAGAATTGAAATCAAACCCTGAGAAAGTACAGCATATTTGCTTAAAGCTGTCACTTTTCTCGGAAAACACAGAGCTCGCGAAAGAAGACAGAATGATATCGGAGTTGCAACAAAATATTAGTCACAAATATGGTAGTTTAATTTCAACCAAGCTCAAAACACATTCGTACTACTGTCAACTCCAAAGTTTCGAACGTTCCGTACTCTGTGAAAAGGTGAACGCGACAGCTCTAAACAAACTTGAAAATCGACGCAAACAAGCGTTCCAGCCGGAACAGCCAACCTGTGTGTCGATGTCGGTTCGATTGAAAATGTCGAAATAGAAGTCGTCATGGTCGTCGCGGAATCCGTCGTCGAACGTAATCGGCACGAATTCGAACGCGAAATCGGACATGATCAATTTGAACTGATCGAAATCGGCGCCGTCGTACTGCTTGCAGGTGGAATTAAGCGCGCACGGCAGCACGTATGGCTCGTAGCCGTACAGCGCCGCACGGAGACGCCGATAGTTGCGGCGGTGGTGCAGTGTGGACATCTCCGGGATCGTCGTTCGCAGCATTCTCAGTGGCTATGGTCGGAACTCTACGTTATAGGCAATTCGCTGATTGGTTGCTGATCTCGTGCATGCGTGCGTTCTGTGCACGGACAGACTCCGCCCGGACAGCAATGCTCGCACAAAGATTATGCATCACGTCGATCACCAACCAATCAGCTGATTGCCTATAATTTACTCTTGAGTTTGACTCTAGCTTCTTTATTGTTTTTTTTCTTTCCTGTGACGCAAAGTAACGCATCCACCCAACAACTAAACTTTTAAGAGTGTTGCTGGTACCTTTTTTTAAATTTGATCATGCTCCCAGAACTCCAGAAACGCCTCTTTACCGGCCAAAAGCTTTACAGTTTTCTGTTTGTTGGAATTTGATCGGAGCTGACAGGAGCAAACAAACACTGGTTGGAAAACAACCGCAAGAGCCAGACTTTAAAAAATTTTAACTACATTTCAAGGTACATAACCATCAACCAGTGATCCAAAACCACACAAGGGGAAACCGACATACAAACAATGAGATAAGGTTACAAACATTAAAAAACCACCAAATGAACTACTGCAGGCTTTTTCACATGCTCTTGGGATATTTGTCGCTTGTGACTGAAAATGGTTGCAAATATGCACTAACACTGGAGGGAGAATGTACCACCACTGTTAATGCTAACATGCATTCATTTTTAGGCACCAGCAGCAATATTTGTCGCGGAGGCGAAATCGCACGTGAATCGACCTTAACGAAAAGTCACACAATCAGAATACAAACATGGTTTTACTGAAGCTGAGTGAGAAAACGTGATATGAAAATAGTAATACGTAACTGAACCAAGTACA
>JASANC010003171.1:0-34456 GCA_030248135.1 Theristus sp. LFF4_11
TACACACCACAATGCTGCAACAAAAATTCGCAAAAGAAGTTCTCAGTTTTCACTGAGCGTCTCGTCGCTACAAGACGTGCATCGCAGGAAAAAATGTCTGATGAGAACAGCGAACGACCGGAAGCACAGCGGTTGCGTCGGCCGTGCGAGTCGGACAGCGCTCTGCTCCGGGTTGGTGCTTTCGGATGTTTTTTTTGTCGACTTGATCCATTTATGAATCGTGTATAATCACTGGCCAAAACGAATCGTGCTCAGAGACCGAAGACTCACGATGACAGTATTGTTGCACCGTCGTAACCACGCAGGTGTATTATAGCGTGTGTGTGTGCCTGTGTGTTTGTGACGTTGCAGCATTGAAGTGCCAGTGCGATGACGTCGTCAGACAAGCACATTCCAGTCATTTCATAGTTGATCAACTTCAACACGATTGTCACAACGAATGTTCCAGCACCGCAGCAACGGCGACCACAGCAACCGAGCGGGCTCGTCCGCATTACAACAACAACAGCAGTCAACGCTGATCACAAGCCCAAACTCGAACAGTTACAACCGTGCGACCGACGAGACGCAGCAACGCGAACAACAACAGCAACAACGAGCTGACCTGTGCGCGAATGACAATGGTGGTGGTGATGGTGATCAATGGTGTCCTCCGTCGATCAACATCGCCAGCAGCACGTCGCCACGAGCGCACTTGACGCGACAGATTACGTTCGGCGTCACGACGGGCGTGCAGACGGATCCGTTGCCGGCGACGACGACGACGACGCTGGAGGAGGACGCGGCGGCGATGGAGATTGGTTGGTTGTTGTGTGTCGTGTGCTTGAGCATCTTAGGCTGGTCGACTGCAAGTGGAGTGCTGTGAAAGTGACACTGTTCGTTGGTTTATGCGAGCTTTGCAGTCGCCGCGTTGCGTTTTATCTGTTAACTGAACGGAACTGAACTGGTAATCGTGTAAATGCGATTTACGGGAGTGATGACGTGCGGTGTCCATTGGAATCCGGACAGGTGCACCACTCCCTGGCACCCGCCTTACAGCGTGCGCTAAGTGTGTGCCAATTTTTGTGGAGTTCGCAGCAGCAGCCATAGGGCTTGGCTTCCACGCAGCTCTCGGCGCAACGCCGCTCTCCAAGCCGCTAAACAACAACAATCAAAATCAGTCAAATCCAGACCTAGCTAGCTAGTTAGATGTCCAGCTGATCTTCTACGATGATACTACTTAAACTGACTTCTGGCAATAAAAAAACTTCATCCTAAACATCACCTGCGCAGTGTCTTTCCGTCCCATCTAGTACTAGTCCCGCCCGCAGCAAGCCCCCCCCCGTTTAATGTAACTCTTTGATTGGCTGCACTTGAGTTGAGCATTCTCGATGATTGGTCGATTTGCGCACACGATGCAGCCAATCAGCGGCGCCAGCACTTTCACCACGCGTAGTTTCTCGCGTGTTTCCATGTGTGCTCTGTGTGTACAGCGACCGGCGCGCCCCCCAGCGCGACACACAATCAACGTCGTCGTCATCGTCATCATCACTTGAATCAGTCGGACCAGGAACGTGCACGGCATGTCTGTTGCGGGCGCGAGCTGCCGGTTTGGCTGGACGCTGCGGCCGTCTCGTACTCGACCGTCGCGTTGGCGATGTTCCTCCTCGGCATCGTCGTGTCGTCGGTGGCGCCCGGCGCAGCTGCCCGAGAGCGCCACTCGCAAAATGGTGCGTTGTCCGCGGCACACCGGTCGCAGTCATCCATTTCTGCATTCGATGTCTGTTTTTCTGCCCCCTCTGCCTCCTTCCCCTTCTCTTTTGTCGCTTTAACTGTTGCTTCTGCTTGCTAGCTATAGCGCGCTTGCCATCCATCTCGACATGCTTGTATGATTTTGATTGCATTTTACTGATTTCAGGAAATTACTGATCGATTTCTAGGTTCGAACAAGCGACGTTGAATGACGATGTTATTATGAATTGTAATGTGGTTATGTCGGATCATTTAATCTGCTTGAATATGAATGCTTATAGCCTTTAGCATATTTAGTGCGCTTTACTTGTGTGCAAGTTATTGAAAATGCCAAACGGAATTATTTCGCCTGGGTAAACCCGAACAGTTTTACGCTTGCGCTAACAAATTGCTTTGAGCAGACAGAAAGGCGGTTTGACGGATTTTAGCAGGGTGCTTTGGAGTGGACTGCAAACGACCGCGAATTTCGAATGGTTTTCCGGTGTGTGCCGCCAAAGATTGAAGACACTCGCGATGTTGGTTGTTTCCAGATCAACAGTCAACTGCCACCGGAGAAGAGCGTACCGAACGAAGACGGCGCCGCTGTTGCGCGCGTGCGTTGGCGCGCGTCGACGCGACGTTTGTGTGCTACGTGATGTGCGCCGTGACGCTGCTGTTGTTGGGCGTCATGTTGACGTTGGTGGTCGCTGCAGAGCGCAAGCAAGTGGTCGACGATGACGATCAGAAGGCGACACGACAGTATGGTGAGACCGATACGGGGGCGGCCTGCTGATTGGCTGCGCGTTCGAATCGCGTCTAGACCACTGGTCAATCGCGCACCTCCATGGCCAATCGGCGTGCTGCCTTGCTTTTTTTGTTTTGAGTCGGTATTTAACCATGTGGTGTCCTGTTTGTTCTGTTGGTCAGTTTTTTGGTTTTATGGGGCTTCATGCGGAAGACTGGGATCTTTTTGGTTTGGTGGCATCGTTGCTGAAGGGATTACCGTGGTCTGACGAGCATGAGGGATGAAAAGATCACTGAATTTCTGTGGTGATGGTTTGGTTGTGGAATGTCCTTGCTTAACTTCAATGATCTACGGCAGGCACAGTGCTGGATGCTAACGTGTCTCTCGGTTCCGTAAATTTCGACAATCAAACTCGTGAGTTGCGGCCCACCACCCACCGCCACCACCATTCACATCTTCCCTTTTTTATTTGCCAGTTTTGTTCTCTTCAAATTTCTCTAGAATGAAAAAAACGTTTCGTTCCTCGATGACAGACCAAAGCACCGCTCAACTCTGGGTCGTTGGGCCCATATTCGTTTGTTCCGGCATTCTGATGGGCATCAAAGCGGTGACGCACATTTACAAACGGATCAATCCGCCGCCTATGCAAACTGGCCATGAGGTGCGAGAATTTGGCTTTTTAATCAAAAACGCCGAGATTTTTTGTGACATTTACCTTTTTTTGCGTTCTGCGACTCGAATGTGTTCAGACGTAGCACGTGGAAAGGAAACTAGTATCGATGTTTATGTAGCCTGAGTGAGTCGGCCGCAGTTGGGGGATTTGCCAATTTTGAATGCCCGCGTTATGCATAAAACTATGCGCGCACTGAGTCTCGGAACCAAAATAAAACATAATAATGTTTGCAATTCTATTCTAACCAGTCATTCCACATTTCGAAATGAACTCAATCTTGATTGCTTTTATTTTAGTTAACCGCCGATTCGCGTCCGAGTCTCGACCGCGAGCCGACGATGCCGCCGTCGTACAGTCTCGCACTGCGCTCGCCGATCCCGAGCAACGTTTACGAAATCGTCTGTCTTTTTTCGCTCTCGTTTTTTTTTCGACCCGATTAAATAATTTTCTATCGGTAAATTTAAAAAAAACGTTTTCATCATTCGCAATTAAGGAAACGATTTTGAATGCTCCCGTTTCCAGGAAGACAAGCCACCGGATGCTGTCAGCACGGTCGACCAGTCGGAGGCGGAAAGCTTGGCCAGGGTCACCATCAATTTCGACCCGGAGCCGCCGACGTACGACGAAGCGTTGGAGTGCGTTTTTTTTTGTTCGCAGTTCCATTTTTCGTTTTTTTTATTTTTCAAAAGCGTTGCTTTAAAAATAAAATTGTGCAAATTATTTGTTGCCGCTTTTCCAGGATTACAGCACGTCACAACTCCATGTCAACCGCCACATCAAATGTGGCCAGGCCAACGAGAGGTACCAGTTGACAATTCAAAGGAAAATATCAACGTCTTTCTCGTTTTTTTTGTATGGTGTGATTTGTTTCATTTCTTTCTCTCAGTGCTTCCGTCATGAACCATATCGAATGTTCACGCAACAACGATAATATTGAAGTTGTTTTGCGGTGCTATAAGGCTGTTGTTGATATTGATATTTCAGGATGTGTTTGTAGTTCTTGTTTTTTTACTGTGCTAATTCCACAGAATCCGTTTCTTTCAATTGAGCTCTCACTTTTCCCGTCTATGTTTGTCCACCTCGTGACAACTAGTCTCATTTGGCTTCTTGATGTTTATTTATTGCGTTTTTTAGAATATTCGCTAGCTTGTTACTAGATGAGATTGAGATTTTTGTAGTAGGGCTTGTTTAACTTTGCATATTTTGGGCAGAAATTGCGAAAAACGCTTCATAATGGTGATCAGTCATTTTGAGATTTAGAGTGTGCGTACATGCTGTGTGTTTGAAACAACCGCTGTAAATAAAAATCGTACGCTTCTTCACGAACTGATTGTTTACTTGTGTTGGTTATTATTGGTCTGCAATGCCAGTGGTTTGGTTGTTCAACGGCTAAAACTGAAAAATTTCTATTATTTACACAAACACGACAATTTTGGCAGTGTGGTGGGCGACACACTTGCGTGCTCCTGCCACAAATGGGATGCTCGCACGTGTTCTGGTGGGTGACATTAAAAGTGGCAAAACACCAAAACATTGATTCTTGCACGTTCAAGCGATCGTGGGGTCGTGTTAATATTAAAAAAAAATTGTTACTGATTTGAAAAGCTGCCCAAAATAAATCAACCACTGAGCTTTTCTGTTTTTAATAGTACACGTAATAATGCGCATTTTCGTTTTACATACTTGGGAAATAATTGTCACACCGCTTAAAAAAACATTCAACGCTCAATATGATTAAAAATAAAATGTGAAAATTGAAGAAACAAACAACAATGGGCATAGCTCAGTCAGTTGTGGACAAAGTTCCAGAAGGTTTCTCGGAATAAGAAAAAACAGGAAAAGCGGCAAGAAGAAAACGTTCAAACACAGCGAAGAAACCAAAGGAAAATAGACAATAGCAAGTACAGCATGGCCGAATAAATAAGGCAGTCGTTAGATTCTCCATTAAGGCGGGATGAGTCGCGGTTCGTTTTCCAAGAATGCCATGATAATTTCCAATCGTGTGTGCAAAGAGAAAGGATGAACAGAATAGCACGAAGAATGAATTAGTTTCGTCAAATTTAACGCACAATTGGATTTTTAAACGTCTTTTGCCTTTCATTCTAATTTCGCGCGCTCCTTGCACCCTGATTAAAGCTGCCAAGTTTACTCGGCCATTCCATAAGTACAGTATGTTTTTTTCGCAGAATGCAGAGCTCACGAACGAAGCAATAACGAGATTTGGCATTGCAAGAAAACAGTTTTAGCCACAAATGAGGTGTCTCGCCAAACCAGATACATATTCGTTTTTCTCACTGTTGTTCAAAGTTTCGCAAATATGTTGTACTCTGTATTCTGCAAGTCGAGTGACAGGTTTAAACGAACGGTACGTTTAGACAGCAAAAACACACGTCGCACTGTAGAAACCGAAAAGCAACTGCGCCGCGCAGCTTCGCGCAACATATCGGCAACATATTTGCAACATATCGGCAACACATCGGCAACGTATCGGCGACATTTCTCATTCCGCATCCGACAGTTCGAGGTCGACGTCGGCGCAGCGTTCGGTCGGCGGCGGTATCGGCCGCTCGCAGTCGTACTTGGCCATGCTGCTGATGTCCTCGAAGCGTTTCGTCCAGTAGGAGGAGGTGCGAAGCGCGGCGCCCAGGTAGCCGCTGTGCGAGCCGCTGGAGACGCTGGCGGACGCCGGCTGCTCGCTGCGGAACAGGTACGGCGCCAGCGTTTTGCCGGGCATCTCGCTGACGCTCGCCATCACTTTTTTCTCGAACGCCGTCGGTCTGTCGATGGGGTGTTGTGATGTTGGTATTTACACTTTTATAAAGTTTGTACACACAAAATCAGTTTCACGCTCTCGGAAAAGCGACGCGGCAAATGCGAAAAAAATCCGGTTATGACGGCGCTGCGAATTTGATTTGCCGCGCAATCTATTCAACGTTCTCCTCTATCCATGCGTCCAAACGCATTGAGTCTTGAAACCAAAAGAGAGGATAGTATCAATGGACTTTGGAAAATGTAATGCGTCAAACTGAATAAACAACTTCTTTTGGTTTATGCTGATTACTGAGCTGAATCGAACTGACTATGCCAAGCAATCATCAAGATGAATTTTCAGAAGCGACCAATCAGCTGATTGCTTGTCGTCTGCATTTCAACTGCAGCTGGAAACCTTGCGCTTTTTATTCTTGCTCAGTAGCAAATAAACGCGCACATTGGCGCTCCTGTTTAATTATGATATCGTGCAGCAGCTGTTTTTTGCAACAACAGACTGCACACGATCTTCAGGAAAAAAACGAAATTCCAAAAAGTTTTCGAATGTTTGGTTCTGTCACTTCTGTCGGTGACACGTCAACTCCGGCCCACGCATTTCCGGCCCACGCATTAGCGTCCCGACATCTCCGGCCCACCCATTACCGGCCCACTCATTACCGTCCCACCCGTTACCGGCCCGACAATTCCGGCCCACTAATTTCCGGCCCACTCATTTCCGGCCCACCCATTACCGGCCCACCCCAATAATCAGTTCTTCCTTCGCTATTTTTCGCCACGTACAACGAAAATGAACTGAAACCGCACTCTAAACAGTACTGCCTGCTCACCGACATGCTTACAACAAAAATACTTAAATTTTTTATTTCAGTTTTTGTTTTCGTTTCGCTCCGATTGTTCATGACATTGGAAAAGTTTCAGTTTGAATTTCGTCGATGAATCAGCTGATGTGTTTTTATTTATTGCTTTGTTCTGTATGCTTGTATGCCAGTATCTGCTCGTCGATCTTTCGCCTGAAAATAAAAATTGTCAAAAAATCTGTCAATAACAAAGTTCACACAAAATTCTGGGCCAAAAACTATGCAAGTTACATTTTTGGGGAAGTGCCTTCTTCAACCCATTTTCAAAAGAAAGTAGTTTTGATGAATAAAATTTGCTTTTTTAATTGATTAAACAAGATTAATTGAAAAAATCCGATTAAAAAAGAAATAAAAATCTGCGAACCCCAATTCAAAGTGTTACCGCCTGCAAAACTGAGTGAGTTTCTCAATGAAATATAGCGGTGGGTGGCGGTTAAAGTCACTGGAAGCGAATTATTGGGCTGGGCCGGTAATGGGTGGGCCGGAAATGAGTGGGCCGGAAATGGATGGGACGCAGATGAACGGGGCCGGTAATGGGTGGGCCGGAAATGGATGGGCCGGAAATGAGTGGGCCGGAAATGGTGGGCCGGAAACGCGTGGGCCGGAAATAACGGGACGCAATTGAACGCACGCCCTTCTGTCAGTCCCAACCGTTTTATAATGACCAATGAAGCCGCTGCTGCTGATGACGTGAGGCTTGCCAGAAGATTGGCTTTTTACGTTTTTTTTAAATTCGTATATCTGTTCAAAGTCACCACAGCAACTGTTGTCTATTTCTCAATCCACTCACCCTGACGCCACAGCGGACGGCGCCATCAGCCCGCCGCGTGCCGTCTTGAAGACGTCCTTGAATTCGTCGACAGCGGCGTTCAGGTCGAAGTCGAAGTAGTCGGGGTCGCCGAACGACCGTCGACTGTAGTGCGGTCGCGCCTGTTTCGGCATCAGTTCGGCCGCCGCATGATGCGTGCCGATGCTGATGAAGTCCTCATCGTACACGTCTTCCGGTTCGTAGAATTTCGATCTCGTCTTCGGATAGATTGCCGTCGTCGACTCGACGCGCACCGGCCTACGATAGTCGGTCGGCGTGAGGCGGAGCTTCGTACGACCGGGCGCCGCCCACGTCGACTCGTCGTCGTCGTCGTCGCTCAAGCCGCCGTCTGTTTCGTATGGACGCCGATAGAACTTGGCCTTGCGCACGTGCGGCTGCGACGGCTTGTACCTGGGTCGATGTGGGGCTGATTGGGGTTGGTTTGTGCATTCAGCATTTCACACTTGACTCAGTGTGTTTTTGTTCGATTGAAAACTTGCAGACGGTTTATGAACAAAGATGTTATTGCTTTGGTAGTTTCTGCGGGTATCTTATTGTTATCATGGTTTGTTCGATTAACTTGGCATTTGAGCATTTCATTTTCAATATACGTATTTCTAGGTAGTTGATTTCTTCAAACTGCCTGCTCTTGTTCTTCACAACAATTACGACAAACGCAGTTGACGAACGCTCATATCCGTCAATCAAAGACAACAAAACAACAATGAAAAGAGTGACGAACGAACTCGTTCAACGGATCGTGCTCGCGTCGATAGCGCGGCGGTGGCAGGTCATGCTGGCGTTCGAGCATCTCGAACTGCTGATAATAGGCGGCGTTGCGACTCCGGAAACGCTGTCGATTCGCGGCCATCGATTCGTTCAGATCGGCGTTTCGATTGATCGTTCGCAGCGGCTTCGCGTACGAGTCCTTGACGGAGTCGGCGAACAGCGACCAGGCGCCGCGTTTCGTCGGATTGTCGTTGTCGTCCGTCAGCCGCCACGCGCGCGCTTTTCTCACCAATTCCGACTCTTCCAAATTTGCGTCGTCCAAGTCGCTGTCGTCACCAGTCGCCTTTTCGCCCGATTGTTGTTTGAATCGCGATTTCCATTTTCCCGAGCTCGTTCGATTCATCGGCATCGCCATTTTTTTACTTTTTTTGAGTCGACGAATGAAAATGCTGCGTATCTTAATAGAAGTGAACCCGAAAAACAGCGCACAATAGTGTTTCGTTTAATAATTAGTCGTGTTTAATAGTGTTTATCAAATCTCACAATAGTTCAACAAGTTTAATAACCTCACAATAGTGTTTAATAAAGTCGTTTAGTGTTTAGCGAATTGAATCGGTTGAAGCAAATATACCGGTTGACTTTAAACAGCGCTAGCAAAAATCGCCACAGAAAACGCGCACGCAATCCAAAGGCTCATAAACACAAATCGCACTGCACAACACTGAAGCTGCAACAAACAGCGCTGGTGTCTCTGCCGTCGTGAAGAAACGCGCCGGTTTTCTCAACCTACCCTAACGTCGTCGTTTGTTTGCGTTAAAATTGCTCGTTTCGTTTGTGCGTTTTTGCGCGAACGGGCCACAAAACAAAACTCGGCGCTGAAGCTGAAACTGCTCAGTTCAAGAAACGCCTAGAGCGGCCGTATATTTTTGTGCCGGCGTGCTTGTTCGCACAACACGCTACTAGCAGCAATATGAGCTCTCAATAAAATTCGGTGACTCTCGGCTCAACACGCACACTGCTGCGTTCTTTTTACTGAACCACACGTGTTGCGTGTGTATTTGTATACGTGTGATGGCTGTGTGTGGTACAACTTTCAGCGGCGAGAGTGGCCGCTTCAACTTTAAAGCGAATATTTGTCCACGATGCCGTGTTTACGCTGTAATTACATTTTAAGAATTGTCGAATTGTCGAGCAGCCGTCAGGTCCAGTGAAGAAAGACATAATTCTTTCGATCTTGCAACGATTCGAAACGATGGACAGCGGCGTTGCAACAATTTGTGCATAGCGCTGACTGATAAATTAGCTGATTCCACATCAAAACGCGGAACTTCCGATTTATGGAGCACAAATTTTATGGTGTCCGGTAAGCCAGCGTTAATGGGCTCGCCGCAATCTTGCTGCATTTTTTTAGAAGAAGTTTGCAGTTGTTTGAATTGCGGTTGTTTGGCGGAGTAGTTATCAAAATGCGTTTTTTCTCTAAAAGCTCAAAAGCAGCCTGCAACAAATAGAAAAGTCTTTCGGCAGCACTTTTGGCGTCTATTCAAGCGAAATATACAGATATTTGGCTTTGAATGTAGATGCATGTTGACTTCAACAACAATAATGTACATAGAACAACGGATCATCGAAACCAGCATTTCAATTCCCATTCGTTCTTTTTACAGTTGGAAACACCTTAACGCCACGTGTACCGATTTGTGCAATACCCGAACGGGATTTTTATTGTTGCTGCTATTTTGACTACAGTACGGTACTAGTGAAATACAAACTTCCTATACACAGCACAGCACCATGTTATGTGTCAGCACTAATCCCCGTTTTAGCGATGAGTATATACGGACAATGACAAATTAACAAAAAAGAGAGACAAAAGGCATCGTTTTGGATGAAGATTTTTTTGTTCAAAACGAAGTTGAGATCCACTGAAGCACAAACGACAGTCCCGCAGCCATTGCTCCTGAAAAACGTAGCGCTAGTGATCTGAGTGAGCGGTATAAATCAGTTCTTGAAGGTTATACGTTGAAGTAACATTATTCATCGTCCTCTGCGTATGCACATACATATTTCAAAGAGTAAGAACATATCCGAAGTTGACAGAAACTTATCTTCTTTCTACGCATTGCTTCAGGTTTTTTTTGTGGCGTTCCTTTTTTGTTGCATTGTGTTCGAATGCGTTCAAAAAACCTGTTGTTAACTGAAGAGACACGCACCTGCTGCTGGTACGGTGACAACCCAGGAGATGAAAATGTCACGGAACATCTTCCACTCCACATCTGCAGCGCCTTGCATAAAACCAACCGCTACGACACTGCCGACCTGTGCAGTATTTGCAGAAAACCAGTTTTTTTGATAAAATTTACATAAAACTGCAGTGACCGAGAACAGTGGTACAGGTGTGTATAAACCGGAAATGTTTCCTAATTATGCTTCATTCAACAGACAGCAAAGAAACAGAGAGCTAACCTTGCAATGAGTTGAGCTGATCGGCAGTCCAAGTTTACTTGCAACCAAAACCGTGATCGCTGCTCCGAGCTCAACGGAAAATCCACTGAAGATGTGAGGAACATTTTTGTGACGAACGCAACAACGCGTTATTTTTTTGTCTAAACTAGCACACAAACTTTGTCGGTGTGATTTTTGTTAGGCCTTCACCAATGGTGTAAATGACGCGATGTCCAAGCACGCAAAGGCCGACAATCATGCCGGCAGCTCCGTACATCAGCAGCCAAATGGGCGTTTCACCCTTCTGCGCAACGCTCGCTTCACTGAAGATCACCCACAGCGAAACTAGCGGCGCAATGGCGTTACTGCAAACGAATGTCGGACTTGTTCATTGTAACTCAAATTCGATCCACTTGTGAATTGTTGCCTTTGGCTGTATGAGTAACTAGCTGTGTAAAAGGCGTCGAAACAAAACTGCAGAGAGCAAAATGACCTGACATCGTTTCCGCCATGAGCAAACGAGCCGAAACATGCCGACAGTATCTGCAGCGGCGCGAACAGTTTCGCAGTGTACGGGTGCTCGCGCACTTTCTCGCACTTCAAACATGACCACCACTGGTCGCCGTCATCTACGTTCACTGCATGGTCTTCTGCATGAAGTTTCTCGGTTATCTGAAGTGCTGAAGGGACAAAACCACGATTAAGTTTAAAAAAACCAGAATGCCACCAAAACAGGTCGCCTAACCTTGACGTTCTTCGGGTTGAACTTTTTCGGCCTGCCCATTTTCTGAAATGGCACATTTTTTGGCAAAGTAAAGTAATAAGATCTGTCACTTCGTTTATGTTTCGAACCTTGGCAAGTGTCTCGACGGTGCGGATCCATTTCAATTTCGGTAGATTCTGAAAAATAATTTCAGAAAAATAACGTGAAAGTTGCGTTAAGTACAAAAAAATCAATGCGACTGTAACCAACTTATTATCCATTTTTTTAATCGTGGGTTGACAAATAACCAAATGATCAATCCGACCATCAAAGCGCACGAAAACGAAATCAAAATCACGCCCCATAATGGAATTTTGTCCATATGTAGAACTGTAGAAACATGAATCAAATCATGGATTTTTCAACGAGTGACCAAAAGAAAAAGTTCACACAATGATGACCTACGTTTCGAACCACCAAAAGTAATCGAAAATACGTTGACAAAGATGCAGATGAAGTAGAACACTGGCAGTGTGTACAAGCCATTTGTTAGTGGGTCAGACTGAAAACTTTTTCGACTTTCCATGAATTTTGATTTGACGTATCGAGTTAACATGGAGTGTAACAGAGAAACACCAACCTTTTTCAAAACAGCATGCTTGATAACAGCAAATATGAAACAGGACAATATGCCCGATGAGACTGGTGATATGAACCATGAAGCAGCTGTGGAAAGGACTACCAGTTTGGAAACAATCAATACAAACAAATTTAACAAAGCAATTAAAATAAAAGAAAAAACACAAACCGACAGACACCAGTTTATACCAGTGAATGCCTTTCGGCCCGCTGAGCACCAACGTGTAGCCAATGGTAGCACCAACAATGCTGTGCGACGTCGACACTGGCAATTTGAACGCCGTCGCCGTCAAAAGCCAAATACCACAGCCTAAAAAATTTGAAACAAACTCCGACAGGCAAAGCAAACATTTCAACGCTGAACTCACTCATCAATGTGGACACTTGTCCAACCATCAGTTCTTCGGATTTGTTTTCGTAAACAGTGACGTCGACAACGCCCTTTCGCATTGTATCTGTTACTTTGTAGCCTGAAAGCAACAGCTTCAATTTTGTTTCAATTTTGAATTGGAAAAAAAAACAGGTTTGGATTAAACCAATTCAACGCTCACACAAGACAATAAGCCAGTACAAAACGTCAAGACGATATTCAAAACACTAATGTATCATAAGAACAATCCTTCCCTATCCCAAAGATACCTTTAAAAATAGAAAAGAGTAGCTTAGCTTTTGGCCAACGGTTGTTATTTCTAAGCGTCTCCACCGTACACGTACTAAATACAAAGCCGTTCGGGGCCGATATGCACAAAAAACAGCCGAAGCATCGTTCCATACCGAGCAACGCAGCGCCGAGTGTCTCGAAGATGGCCGCAAGCACGTAGGCCTGCTTGAGCGTCAGCACTTTGCTGCCGACGGACGTGCCGAACGAGTTAGCCGTGTCGTTGGCGCCGATCGCGAACGCGAGCACGAACGCGATGATGAAGCCGACGATGATCGCCCAGAGCATGTGCTCCTGGAACTGCTCGATCGCGGCCTCGGCCGCCGAGGACATCGTCGACGTCGTCAGCATTTTTTCGTTTGTATTTTATTCGTCGCTCAACTCGTCTTTTGTTCCGGTGTTTTTTCTGTCGAGTTCCAAAATATCTTAAAGATATGAAAATGCGTTCAGTGTGATTAGGTCCTTTTTTGTCATAAAGCTGAAACGGCTCTTTTAATGGGGCGTAAAAAATTCAGGTCGCTTGAGAACATAATTCTGTCGTTAACATCGGCACGAACAGTAAAATAACAAAAGCACACTGCAGGGTTCAGAGACCGCACCAGCACCTAATCTAATTTTCCAGAAGCGCATGAGAAAAAACGTGATGGGTGCTTCATCATGATAATACATGCGCAGATTATGCTAACTGCGCCGCTTTATTGGGTCAGCTCCAGCAATAAAAATATTGATTGGAAACTTTATGTGCATCATAAAACACGCTTGAAACAAAACGAGATCATGAGAAAAATAAAAAAAGAAATGATTTTTTGTGTTTTTTTAAGTTATGACTGCCCGACTTATCACACTGAAATGTGGCGGACAAAGTATGTACTTATGGAAAACACACAGCTCTATCATTATAAAATGTCGATAGCTACGCTTGTTTGAACGTTTGCTCATATTTGAACGCTTGTTACCATGCTGATCAAAATAGCACGCGTTCAACAAACTTTTTTTTAAACTTGTTAAAAACAGTTTCGCTCCTCACAGTGTATATGGCGATACTTTACAATGTACACCCCAGCTTTTTGCAGTCACCAGGGGAAAATACATATTGCAATGCGGTTTGTTCTGACGTCTCACCTCCAAAGACATAAAACGTGTACACCAAATAAAAAATGCTTCACGGAGCATGTACAAATGTACACCAAAATGATAAAAGCATAAAACACATCGTACCGTTTAAGATATCGGTATACGTACATTGTATATGATTGTTTGTTTGATCAAGTTTACAAGTAACATCATAATTTACGACGACTGAATGCCAAAACGCGAAACCATTTTTTTGTCAATAAGAAACAAAATGATGAGTCATAAAGTGAGAGTCGTGTCCTTTCATGCACAAGATGCTATTTAATAGGCCGAACGGAATTGAATCGGAACGATAACGAAACCGGTAAGCTAAACCCGAAATCTGAATCTTTTGGAAAAGCTGCCCAATTCAGCAGTTGGCAGACGCCGTTTTGGCAACGCAACGAAAGATAGATGGACCTGCAATGCACGATATGTACGATCAATAACTCACAATCAAAGTTTGTTGTCGCAGTAACTGAAGCCAAGCTGCTAACTCAAACATCCAACTTTGACGATTGGACTGACTAGAAAATTAATTAACGTTCATGGAGCGTGGTTGTTCTCAGCTTGAGGTTGGACTTTCAAAGCAGTGATCATCTCGTGTTGTTTCAATAGACTGCGCAAACGCTTGTTATTTCTGTCATTTATGAAATTTGATTGCTCAGTTAGCTTGAACGGATTTTCACTGTACTTACGGATTCAACTTAACAGGCAAATAGAAAATCGTAGCATATCGAAAATTTTCGATTCGAATGGAGTTTTCTTGCCTTTGGCTAATTGTCGCTGTGCTGTGTGCTCTGTGCAGAACAAAAGAATCATATGACATACAATGTACCAGCATCAAACCGAACTCGGTGGAGATGGAGAACAAAAAACACCGTGGTCTGCGTAAGAATCCAACTAAAACTTTGCATGAAAGTTGAATGAAAACTAAGAACATGACGGAAGATTGTCGGCTAAAACCAGTTGCCGTCAGTGTTTGAAAAATCCAAACTGTCACTTGTCACAAACTTACTGGTGAGCAATTTTTTGCATGATTTTGTATTTAACGCACGTAACGGTGTTTGTTGATGCCAAAGCGGCATTCCCTTTTTGAAGTTTTTGAAAAAAATTAGCCGCAGCGAATTTTCGCCAGAATAACTTTTAACTTACCTTATTACTTCGATAATGAGTTTTGATTCTATGTAGACAAAACATATGAGCAATTTTGCCACAATAAATCAGAATTTGAAAAGCGAATACCAGCACCACCACACACAGCACACCTACTAACATTATTGCACTTTGGATAATTTGGATACAAAATGCGATGAAACAAAACTTTCAATGATGGCAATGAATTACCAATTAGTCATCATTCCCCACCAATATTGTTGGCGCTAAGCTGGTTTTAGTTTCGGTAATTATAGAAAAGACCATGGAGAAGAGAAACTGTTCAACCACAACAATCATTCGCACAAAATACATGCGTAACGTTGCATGTTGTTAGCGACGACATTTCGGACTGCATTAAAAGTGCAATAGAGTTTAGCAGCGTAAACGCTAAAATTTTGATTTGAACAGAACGGTCGAAAAATGCCAATTCATAATTACCGGGTGTTATTTATTACAATTCGTTTGTTCATCTTGATTAGGTAATTTTAATAAGAATTATTTTGTAATTAACTAAAAACATTCGGTATCGTTTCAACCCAATCAACACGGCGCAGTTGAAACTCGAAGACGAACACATTAGCTGATCTGGTTCAAGGTCTTTTTTCACAGTTCACCTGAGGCTTATGAGACCAACCCGCATGCTGTGCGTGTGCGTCTCCCGCAGCCTTAAAAATCAAAACGCATACCATTACCGTATTACCCCCATTAAACCCCCCCCCACCATTAATCCCCCCCACCAATAAACCCCCACCCCCCCGACCAGTTTCCGAATAATCCCCCCCCCCCACAAATAATCCCCCATGGGGGATTATTGGAGACCTGTTTGAAACACATACCCAGCGAATTCAGTGGCTGGTTGCAGTGAAAATGATGAAATTGTGCTACCAAAGGCCCCAAATGGGTGAGTTAATAGTAATTTCATTACAAAAGGCTGTTATAAAAGGAAATTTCTATGTAGAGTAGAAGTTTCTGCGAGTTTCTTGCCTGCCATGCAATGTATTTTTGCCATTTTTCAACAAACCCCCACCCCTAGAATTTGTTTGTGAATAAACCCCCCCACCAATAATCCCCCCCCCCCCCACCAATAAACCCCCACCCCTAAAAGTCGCTGACGTATTAATCCCCCATGGGGGTTTATTGGGGGTAATACGGTATATACGGTATGACAGCCATTTGTTTCATTTGCTTTGATTATCCAAAATCAGCCGCTACATAAAAACCGCGACAAATTTTTTTTTGACAGCTGGGTATCCTTCAAGACAAGACTGCGATGACAAGGAGTATTCATTCTACATCCGTGTTTGATAATCGACAAAATAGTACCGGTATTTAAATTTATACACCGAGAATAAAAGCTAAATTGCGTTATCTATCATACCGTAATCAGCGAAAGCACGAGAAAGAAAGAAAACGAAAATTTATTTCTTGCTTGATTTGATTTTGATAGCAAAGCAAAATTTCGTTTGGTTTTTATTAATTAAAAAATGCAAGTTTAAAAAACTTCGAATTTTATTCTTTTTCTGAAAAACTTGATGCCTTGAATCATTTTTTTTCATTTCAGAAATCCAGTTTTCGTTTTTCGCTTCGTTTTTTCCACGATTTTTTGTTGACATTTTTATTTGTCACCATTTCATTCACTCACTCACCACATCCACCACCACCGGACCGGAACAACAACCGAACAAATTCCAGTTTCCAGTTCCAATCGTAAACTACTAAAATGGCGGTTAGTTTGGTTTTTGTTGGTTGTTTTGCTAGGTTTGTTGATGTTGAAAGTTGAAACTAAGTCGCCATCGCCAAGTTGAACTTTTTTCTTTTTTCTCCAGAATTTTGCATCCGGGTATTCTGCTGATTACTACACGAGCAACTATGAAACGTTCAGTGGGGGCAGTCAAGGTGACGATTCGCAGCCGCGAACCATGTGAGTGGAAAAAACGTTTTTTTCTCGTGTATGTGAGCAGTGTTTTATAGAGTATAAAAATTGAGTATTTAAAAAAATGGATTTTTTTTCGCATCAGCATGAAACCGACTGTTTTTGTGTTGATAATTGAACATAGAAATTAGAAAGTAAAAAAACAAATTTCCGGCTTAGTTTATTTGAATTAGCGAGCAAATTAGAAGGGGAATTGGTAAAGCGACAAGCGAATCAGTGTGGCAGCGCAGATTGTTGATCGAGTTGTTGTTTTGCGGTTGTTTGTTGCATTCGTAAATCAAAAATCATGAGATTCCAATATATGCTCACGAAATGCTGGGTGAGCGTTCCCCGGATCCGGAGCTCGGAACCGTTCAGGTTTCTGAAATCGGTTCAATTCGATTCCAATAAAAAATCAACAAAAAAAATTTCATCAGCTACGTCGGCAACTTGGACCCGAGCGTCACGGAGGACTTCATCACGACGCTGTTCAGCCAAATCGGCACCGTCACAAAGTGCAAGATCATCTGGGAGGTGCGTTTCGTTGTGGTTGCTGTTTTAGTTGTAGTGCAAAAGCATCCTGATCAACAATCAACGAACCTGCTGCTGCTGGAACCATCCGAGAGCAATGTGCGCCTGTCCTGTGTGGTGTGTGCTGGACAAAACGACAACAAACGACTACTGCTGGGCCTTTGTTAAGCCAAAACGTTCCGTTTGCCCGCCACATTCATGATATGCTTGATGCATCACTGTCTGGGTTCGGGTCCATTGTTTGAATGTCCATGACAGCACGAATTCCCGGCTGATTGATTGATTGATTGAGTGGCGGTTGGCTTTCGTTAATCGAATGTTCTCGTGGATCCTCTGATTAGTCTGATTTGAGAGTGAGATCAGGCATTCAGAAGTCAACAAGCGTTGCCTTCACAGGGCGTGGAAAATTTCACGCGTTTTTTTTGCACAATCAATCGATTCGCATCAGCCGTGGCTTCTCTGCTTCAAAATGCCCGCCTCTTCAATTTAGATTTCCGGTCATTTGAGCATGTTTTGACTCTTTGAGGGTCATCTGTCATTGCAGTTGCCTTGCTTTTCAACCAAAATCTTACGCGTTGCTAACAAAAGATCGATTGTCAAAACAATTATTGCAGAACTGCGAAAACAATTCTTGCGCTCTCTGGTTTAAAAAGTATTCTTCGTTGAGCCAAAACTTCCTCATTGGTCTCATGCTTTGCATTGCAAATCACAAAAGGCTCTTCTGTAGGCGTGGTCGCGTCGTCATGTGTCCATAAAATCTTAGTCGCTTTTTTTTAAAAATTCATTGATTAAAGCCTGTAAATGCTATTAAAAACATCAGTCCAATTGCGAATCGGTTACAAAATAGAACCGTTTGGTAGGGCGGTTCACGGTGTCGCTGAACGGTCACAGACAGGGTGGTATCCCGTTTTTGGTTTTTTCGCATTTGTTTGTTCTTTTTTTTTCGATTTTTTATTCGATTTTCTTGGCTTTTTTCCGATTTTTTTCAATTGATATTGACACTGAAAACGAGCAAAAAAAACAGAACAAAAACCGAGCCTTTACCACAACTAGATGCGCGACAGGTGAATGTGAACACTGTAAACCTGTGTGGACACACAAATGAACCACCAAGCCACGTTCATCTCGGCACACGACGTGTGGGTGTGGCCGCGAGTGTTCAGTGCACACGACTGCGGCAAGCCACCTTCTCTAAGTAGACACCGTTTGGCATTTTATTATTCCTTGTTCTTGATTATTATTCTTGTTCTTTGGCTTATTCGATTTTTGCTGTTTTTTGTCTTTGTTTTTTTCTTCTTCTTAAACTCAATTTTAGGCAGGGCGTTTTTGCGATTTGTTTGTTAGGTTTTGATTTTTTTTTCGGCGCGCACGCGATTTCCCGCCCCGCCCACCCGTCTCTCCCCGCATCCCGGGCCTATCGACCGTGAGTTTCGCTCGCCCCACTCGCCGGCCTCACCGCGTTATACCGCGCGACTCTTTTTTTCTTTGTGGCGCGGTGTTCTTCGTTCTGTGTTTCTTTTCAGGGTTTTGAGCCGCTGACCGCGAAAAAAAGTGACCGCACCGAAACCGAGCTAATCTCGTTTATTTGCCGTTTTGCAGGGCACCGCCGAGCCGTATGCGTTCGTGGAGTTCCAGGAGCACAGCACTGCGTCGCAGGCGCTGACCGTCATGAACAAGCGCGTCCTGCTTGGACGGGTTGGTCGGCGCGTTTTGGGCTTTAGTTTTTTTTGCGGCCTGAGTGGTTTTTTGAGTAATGCTGTATTTAGTAGGTTATTTGGTCCTTTTGTTTGTCCCTGAGCCACAGAAGTAACCCATTCAAAGGATGAACGAACCGATCGTATCGCTAGACAACCAACAAAAATGCGATCCATTCGAGAACGTGTAAATGGGACTTTTGACCGCTTGATGCTTGACAAGTTTCAGCACTTTGGCCAAAAAATCTTGACGTAAATACTCAGTTTGTGTCTTTCTGTTCTTTTTTTGCAAGATACAGAGCACGTGAAACTTTGAATCGAAGAAAAGTGAACGTGGATTAAGCGTGCTGTTAATAAAAAGCGTTTGTAGCTAATTATTTTTTCCAACCCGATCCCCGTTCTTTTGCGGGCTCTGTATTCTGTTGAAAAATTTTGACCGGTGTTCAAAGAAACATGCTGTGGTCTAAAAGATGTGGCATAATTTGTAGGATATTTTGTTGAGAATGACGAAAATGCTGCACGTTGAATTCCGGTCAACTTGCGTTTAAACATTGCGATTGCATCACCGTTCGGTGCAAAGGGTGCTCAAGTAGAACAAGCTGTTCTGAGCAACGCTTACGTGTCACTTGGAACGAGTACGCAGAAAAAGCCTTATCAATTTCTCTGCACCTGCTGTAAACTATCGAGAAGTGTGCCAGAAAAGCAAACGAGAAACAAAACCAAGCAAGAAGCGGTCGTCCTGAAACAACAGCCGTTAATTCACACCACTCGCTCCGTTGTTCCTGCTGTGCTGAAATAGAGAGCTCATTGGAGAACAGCAACCAAAATAGTTTTCGTAATCAGTTCGCCATGTAAGGTGAGATGACACTGTCGGAGAGGGTGGGGGGACACGTGTGAAGCGTGTGTCGTGTGTTATGTTTGTTGTTGTTGTGTTGTTGTTGCTTTTGCGTTGTTGTTGTTGTTGTTGTTGTTGCCGCCGGTGGCTGACTTGTGGCTAACAAACTGAACGACGTCAAAATGCAATTACAGTTGATATGATATTGGTAAAGTCATTTGTAAAATTCGCTTTCGTTCAGCTCGGCCGTCCGTAGCGGCACGCACATTTGTGGTGAGCAGCTGTTGAAACACTGTGAGACTCGCACAGGCACTGTACGATGCGCAGTGAGAGCACAAACACACACACACGCCACTGTTCCCACTCGCGACAGAACACGGTTGTAAAACGGTGAATTGTGTGCGCCGTCATTGGCGACGGCTTTGCTTTACTGCCCTGCCCTGCCAGAACGGTTATTAAGGTGGAAAATGCGTAACACTGCCATGCGCCGTTGTTGTTTTTTTCTCAGTTTTTTTTGTTGACAATCGACGAACTGTGTTGTGCAACGAACCGACCGCCTGTGCTCTTCCACTTCGAACCGTTCGACGTCGGTTTGTTGCATCGCGATAAATCTCGTTTATGTGGTTTTTGAACATAGAGCCCAGCTCTTTCCAGCGTTTTTTCAAACAGCAAGCGGGTCTATGTTTTTAGGGCGACGTTTTGAGTGGAAATTTCTAAAAAAAGTTAAATAAAAAATTTAAACCGCGTGATTTTTTAAATTTTTAAAACAGAACTTCGCGCTGTAACCAATCGGCGTCGACTTGTGCTACTCTAAAACCGTGAAAACAATCAGCCGTCTATCCCACCCACTATTCTTCAAGTTGCAGCAGTTCATTTTGCGGTCGCATTTGTGACTATTATTCGGCTGGTGGTTCCGCTGTTTTATCATTTATGTGCGGCAATAAAAATTCTATTTAGGTTCTAATACCATTCATTAAAGCCGCATGAATCAGCTACCGGTCGTTAAAGTTTGACCAGAAATTGTCTGCTTCAGCGTTTTTCAAATTGTCTTCCATCGTCAATTCACGTTGATTTCACTCGCAAGATCGCGCGTTTCGTCAAACATGCGTGGCATTATACGCATCGTCTCTTGTGCCGTGTATCAGCGTGCATGGAAATAAAAAGTGGCTCGCAATAATGATCTCAGTAGATACCGGCCCGGTAGTTGGAATTCGAGAACAAGACAACGAGAAACAGAAAAGTAGTAGGAAACGAGCTTGTTCTAATGCTCATAGCACCCGAAGCTCTTATTAATCGCATCGGCGCACTTGTGTGCGTTCACCACTAGTCATCATAAACCCCGTCGACTGGTCAACCAGGCCGCGCGGGCAGCTTAGGCGGCCGCTGATTGTTTCACATTTCAAGCAGCCACCAGCCGCTGTATCATATGCTTGTTGTATCATAAAAATGATATTGGTGTGTCTGTGTGTCATTGTCATTGGTAGAGCGCCGTGGCAGAGACCAACCCACATTCAGAGACCAGCGTTGTTCTAATAGCAATAGCGTGACAAGCTTGTAATATAGTCGCTATGACATTATAGTGCGTGCGCATGCTGCTCCACATGAGAAGCACGCAATGACAGTCGCGCGGGCACCACTTGGTTCAGCTGTGCCTGCTCGCTCTCTCGCTCGTTCTAACAATGCTAATTATTTTAGACCTCAGTGCTCAAAACACCGTCGTGTCCAGCGTGTGGCACCGGAGCCATCGGATTCGCAGTTTCAGATGCACACACACACACACACACATGCGATTCTATTCCAATTGTTAATTTGTAATAATAATAATTTTATTGCTTTTCGTGCGGTTTTCGATATAGTCGCAGTGTTTCAGTGGGTTGTGGCTAGTTGTGTTTTGTCGTGTTGCATCGTGCGTTTTTTTATCGTCGCGTGGCTTGGCGCTCCAGCACCAGCCAACCAAACTAACAACACGCTTGTGGAACTTTGTTTATTCCGGTTTGATACAGATGAATGAAATAACATGCAAGACAGCAGGCTCATGCCAGCGGTTGAACAAAAATGTTGTCGCTGGTATTTTTTCGGTGAACTACTGTTCTCAAAGAGAGCGATTTCATTTTTGTTCGTTCAACACGCTCTGTGCACACATACGCACACGTTTCACCCGAGTAGTAGATAGCAACGCCTGGCAATTCCGGCCAGCTGTCTAACCGTCAGATAAATAACATGCACATGCATGTTGCGCATATAAACAGAAGCAGATATATGCCGAGATACACATAGTTATTGTTGTGTTTGCGTAGTGTTTCGCTGGTGTTGATTCGTCCACTGGCTGGCCGTTGTTGTAGCTGTACATGGCTCTGTGCAGTACATTCGCAGCGGCAGCTAATCGCTCCATCCATGTTGTTTTTACGAAACACTTGTTGTTGAGGGTGACCGCGTTGTGGTCTGCCAGGCCACTGTTGGTGGTCTCCACTGCAACACACACGCACTTGTCTCGTTCCAGTTACAGTACAGGTCGATCATCACGTTCACATGAATAAATGCGTTCCGTGTGCCGTATGTTTTCTGCAACGGTCATATTTTTAGTGCTGCTAGCTCTGTGTGGTAGTCTGTTTATCCATGATCTGGTTGATTTTTCTCTATTAGTCTCATCGACAGTAAAATGCGGATAGTTTGTCTCGTTGTCGCTCTTGTTTCATCCGTGTGCACCAGCGATGGTGTTTGACGATTGTTTCTGTGTGCTCAGCTGTTTTACGTCATTTCTCGCGGTTTCTTGTTCTCCAGAAGCGTACATAATTTGAAATGGTTCTTAAAAGTTGACAAAAATGTCAGTGCTTTTCTGTTTGGTCTTCGCATTCTGTTTCCCTCATTTCAAATCCACCGATACAGCTCAGATTGTGTCACATCTTGCGTTTCGTTTGCCAACGGCAGCCTCAGTGTCATGTCTAATCGGAAGTAAAGTGTCTTGTGTCTGCTCTGCTGTCAGTCCACTCCGGTCACAGCCGCAACACGCAGCGCCATTTTCGTACGGTCCGCTTTTATAATGGCAAGCTTGCCGTACCAGTAATTACGTTGCATGGATGTGACGCGGCACTTATCACATAATCTGCATCGACTTTACTTTGAGGCATAGATACACAGGCACTTTTCTTCAGTTCCAATAGCTGTCCACATTTCACCCGAATTATGCATTCTTCATTTGGTCGTTTTCCATCGCGGAACGACCGTTGCTTGTGTTGCTGACAGGCAACTTGAGAAAATTGAGCGTTTTTCTAAAAAGTATTGACCGTTCAACATTTCATTAAACAATTAGTTATCAGAGCTGCCAGTTTTACTGACAAACAGCACAATAAAATCGACAAGAAAGAAAGAAATTCTGTTTCGTTTAAGTCAGCTGACCACAACGCGCAGCAAGTAAGCGTCGTTGCGTTTTGCATGAGTGGGCACGAAGCGCGAACAACGTCGATAAGAAATCACCTTAAAAGAAGGCGACTGACGGATCGTTTGCGCGAAGCGTGCTGCCGTGCACGTGCGTGTGTGCTCGTGTGTCGTGAATCGTGCGTGTGCGATTGCGCCAAATGTTGGCGAACGTGCTGCCGGCGCCCGCTGCCGTGACGCTGCCGACGAGCACGCCAGCCACCAGCAACTGCGCCGCGCTGCCTCCATTCGCTGCGAACTTTGTCGGCGCATTCGACTACACGGCGACGCCGTCCGGCGGCCTCACGCAGCAGGACTTGCTCGCGTTGTCGCAGTGTCCGTCGCTGTCGACCGGCGGCACGCCGGCAAGCGAACTGACGACGCCGAACGTGTCGATGTCGTCGCTGGCGCTGCTGAACAGCATGCTGACGCCGATGCCGGCCTCCGCGGCGACGCTGAGTCCGCTCGTCACGAACGCTCTCCTGCAACAGGCCGCCGCGTGCAGTCAGTTGCCGCCGGGCACCGCCGCTGTGAGCACACCAACGACCTCCGGCGTTCTACCGCCGCCGCCGCTGACGGCGCCCGCGTTCGGTTCGCCCGCCGCCGCCGCTGCCGCCGCCGCAGCGTTCTCGGCGTTCGAGGGCGTTCCGATCTACCTGGTGCCGGGCGCCTCCGGTCTGCCGGTGTCCGCGAAGGCCACTGTGAGCGGGCGCTGCGTGAAATATTGCAATCATCATAGTGAAATGATGGAGGCTGGAAATTTAGAAAAACGTGCTTTTCGATAGTGGATATGATAATTGACAGAGAGACTGTCGAGTGTGTGCTGTGTGTGTGTGAAAGTCCAGCACATTCGGGTTTGTGGTGCAATCCAATCCACCATAAGACCTTTCCGTCACGCCACAAAAAATCACTTTTGAATGGGTTACGAACGGATTTGCCTTCTCCACTGTGAAGTATTCGTTCATTTCAATTTTCCATTTCCACAGGAGATGAAAGTGAACTGGGCGACGCAGCACGCGCAGGGGCCGGCGACCGTGGCGACCGGACCGGCGACCGTGAACCCGAGCGGCAACCCGGTCGATCCGCAGGCGCTCGCCGCCTACAGCGATCTCGGCCCGAAAGTCGACACGAGCAGTGAGTGTGCGGGGCCCATCTGGCGCCTCGTTCAAGCCCATTCTGCTGAAGACAGCTATTTTGCTAAAACGTGTTATCTAGCGCAATGTAAAGCACGTTTCTGTCGTTCTTGCAGAGCATTTCCACATCTTTGTGGGCGATCTCAGTCCGGAGGTTGAGAACAAGGCGCTCTATGACGCGTTTCAGCCGTTCGGCGAAATTTCGTGAGTTTGACAAAAAAACACGTGAAATTTGTCTCTTTTGTTGCTTATTTGCGCTCTTATGGAATCTGTTTTTTGTCCAGGGAAGCGAAAGTGATTCGCGACATGCAAACGATGAAGTCGAAAGGCTACGGATTCGTGGCGTTCCCGAAGAAGGAGGTGGGTTTTTTTGTCGTTTAATCTTTGGCAATGCTTTGTGTTGAAAGTGGTCAGATCGAACGGTTGGTTGGTTAGCGTTAGCTTTCAAACACGCATTTGGCTGCACTTCTCCCGGCACGCGAGCAATGAGCCACTGGATAGCTGGGGGCGCTAAATGCCAAATTTTCAGACAAAAGTTTCTCCATACTTGTCAGACAAATTTTTATTTTGACTATTTCTTAACCAAAAAAAGAGAACGGACACCAATGATTTTACGCGCGGTGCAGGAGGCGGAGCGCGCGATCGAGCAGATGAACGGCGCGTGGCTGGGGCGACGGGCGATTCGCACGAACTGGGCGACCCGGCGCGGCGCGAACGCACAGCAGCGCACGCTCAACTTCGACGAGATCTACAATCAGACGGGCCCGAACAACACGAGCGTCTACGTCGGCAACATTCCGACGTCCGCCACCGGTCAGTCTCTGTGCTGATTGGCTGCATTTGAGTCGCGCTCGCTCGCTCATTGGCTGTTGAGGCAGCCGGCCTCGAGCTTCAAAGCATTCGAATGTGTCTGACCGAAATAGGACGTCGTTTGTTTAGTTTTTTGAAAAAATCTCCCGTGTCTGTCATGCACCCGAACTTCACTTTGGTTATTACATTTTTGTATGTTTTCGCTTGGCTGAAAAGACCAGCCAAACAGTAGTTCCGACTTGCTGCACATATGACAAGCGCATGTTTTTCCCCGAACACTTGACGTCATTTCGGAGTGACACGTTCGATAAATGTGCAATATGCAATACGCGCTGTTCTGAAAATTGCCTCTCTAATCTGATTGTTGTCGCCGCAGAGGACGAACTCCGTCGCATGTTCAACAAGTACGGCAACATCAGCGAGGTGCGCATCTTCAAGAATCAAGGCTACGCGTTCATCCGGTACGACTCGAAGGACGCCGCGTGTCACGCCATCTGCAACAACAACAACGCTGAGATGGACGGCCAAGTGATCCGCTGCTCGTGGGGACGTGCCGGCGATGTCAGTCAATTGGGGCATACATGCATGGGGCGGGGGGCATGCGTTCGGGGCGCACTTGTGCGGCGCAACAAATAGAAAAAGATGTTGCCCACGTCCGCAACTCAGCTAGTACGAAGGTTTTAGTAGAAACGCAAACTGCTACCGATCTGACTGGCCCCGTTATACAGAAAGGACACAGGTATAAATAGCATGAATCACGTGTAAATATCACGGCGGGCTCACCAGAAAAACACACAACTCATTATGCTTCTGTTGATTGTGCTAGTGGTCCTCATGATCACCGTGAAATGCAACCAAAGATTCACCATGTTGCGGTTTCACCAGTTGTAGACGCACACTCTGACCCCATGTTCCGGTCGTCAGTGTGACGCGGCGGACGCCAGGCGTAGCGCTGTCAATTTTCAATAATGGGGCTTGATAGTTGTCAAAGAAATGCAGCTCGCCGCTTGAAATCGAACAAATATGATAATTCGGAATGGTTTTCTTGCCATATGTGGTGCATTGTGACGTCGATTGTTGCAGCAGTCGCAACAAGGCGGCCAGTACGGCTACGGCTACGGCTACGGCGGCAACTTCCCGGGCGCCGCCGGTGGCGCTGGCATGGCGGCCGCGCAGGCGCAGCAGTACCAACAGTACTGGAACCAGTACTACCAGTACTACAACAACCCGGCCATGATGCAACAGTGGCAAAAGTGCGTTGTGTGTGTGTGTGTGTGTTCGCTGACAAGAAACAGTGCGGTGCTGTGCACGTCTACAACCTTTTGTTGCGCGTTGATGTTGTTCATGTGCCGTGCAATCAGCAATGGAGTTGTTTTTTTTGTTGCTGGTCTTTGGCCGCGACGGCTGCTGGGTGGGTCCTGTTCCGGGGAACCGTGAAAGGACCACCAATGTTTGCCAATGCCAATGGAGTCCTAGTCATGGGCAGTGCACTCAGCAGTGATACACAGTGATGTTGCGCATCGTAACAAACAAATGCGGGGACACACGCGCACTGCTCTAGCAGTTTCGTGTGTGTGCGCATGGGTTTTTATGTGACATTACAGTGTTTTATAACAGTGCACTGTCCATAGACTAGGACTTCAGCCAAGAAAATCAGCGCAGGGATAAAAAATGGAGAGTGGGATAATAATGTGCCGTTCCGTTTCCATTTACCATTTTTTTCAGTTATTGGCAACAACAGGGTGGACAGTAAAAGTGGAGCAACGAATTGTGAAAGACGTCTTGGGTGAACGATTCGGTAGAGAAAAACAGGTTGACACACTATTTGTAACACAATGTCATGTTCATGTTATCTTATTTTATTGGCCCATTTTAAAGTTTGATTGTTGAATTTATTTTTTTGTTACAGCAGCAGCATTCGTTCATATTGCGATTTTTTGTTGTTTTTCTTCAATTTCACATTTTTACCCTCGACCATCGAGTTTCCGTTTGTTTTTTTTAAATTTCATCTTGTACTTTTCTGGTTATTTTGTTTGTTTTTGTCTTGTTCGAATTTTGAGAACGTTCTCAACAGTTTAGTTTTTGATCGTTTTAAATTTCTACATTTAAAGAAACTAAATAAAAACAGAATCAGTAAACTTTTTTGATTTGTTGATTTTCAATTTACCTTTCTATTCCTTTTTTCGGTTTTTAGAAGGTTGACTTTCCTGGGGTTCGGTTTTGCTTGGAGCATTTGGTTTTTAATTCAATCATTTTTTTGTATAAGCTTTGAACTTCTGTCAATCGCAGATTGTTAGGCTCATTTGTTTTCGTTTATCTTTTTTGGTTTTGGTCTTGTGTTGGATTTAAGGATTGCTGTTTTTGTGGGGCTGGGGAATTGCAAAAAAATCATACCCAGATGTGTTAAAATTTGTTCAAAAAACTTACCGAGATACGTGTGTGTTTATTTTCGTTTGTTGTTGTCTGTTGTCGTTGTTGTTTTCATTCTTTTTATCGTTTTTTTCAGCTGCATTAAAAATTCTAGCTAACTTCGGTGATGTTGTTTTTTATTCATTTTTCTTTGAACATCGATTCATTAGTGATGTTTTGTTTGAGAGATTTTTTCTTATCAGTGTGAAAAAAATGTTGAAAAGTGTCAACTTTTGAAGTGAGTGTTTTTTCTTGTTTTTCTGCTTTTTTGTCCACGTTTTTCTTGTCTGTTTTGTCTTCAGTTTTGTTTGCTCCGTTTTCTTTTTAGTTTAGCTTGTGAGTTTTTTGCACAATTGATGTCGCGTTTTTTGCCCGATTTTTTTGATTTCGATTTCCAGACTTCATTTTTTTGTGATTTGGTGATCGCACAGCTTTGATTTTTGAAAGTTTAGCGCATTTGAGCAGTGGCATAAGCAAAGTTTTTTTCCGTAGTGTTCTTTGTATTTCCATCACTGAAAAAGTTTCATTCAAAAATAGAAATACTCCACAAAATCGTTTACTTATAATCATGCTGCAAGTCTTTTTTGTTTGTTTGTTTTTTCAGATAGTTATCTGATTTCGACATTTTTTTCAAGTTTTGCTTTGTCAAGCAAGTCAGCAGAACGATCCAATGATTGACTGTTTGAGTGCGAGAAAAAGTGCAAGTGTCAATTTGAAAATGTTCGAACGATGTTTGTTTTCGCTTGTTCTTTTTGAATGAATTGAAAGTTGGATGGAAGGAATAAAAAGTTGAATTATGTCTGAATCGTTGGTGTCCACTGTTCGCTTGTGTGTTTCGCTTGTTCGGACGTTTGAAACGTGAAGTTGCCAATGAAACGATATTTCGAAGAAACAGTGTTTTTTTTTCAGAAGTTTTGTCTGCTTCGCATTTTTCATGAAGACACTTCGTGAGTGTGTCGCTGGCTTTTATTTGCAGTTCATTGAACGAAAAAAAACCGTGTCGCCCAGAAAAATTCCGCGCCATGTGGTTCTTGTACGCGATGTCCTGGCTGGCGTTTATCGTGCAACTGTTGTTCGCGACGATTTCGCTTGGTGAGTTTTTCCGCTTTTAGTTTGTTCGAATGGACAGTTTGCTCCCGCTTTTAGTTGTTCTGATGCACAGTTTGCTGGTTGTGGAGCAGATGTCAGTTGTACTGTTTGAATGATTTTTCACAATCCAGCGTAGCGTTGCGAGTTAACCGATGATGGAGAAATAATCTGATGCGCCAATCGTTTTTGCAGCGGCCGGTCTGTTCTATTTGTCTGAGCTCGTTGAGGAATACGCATCACAGGCAGCCTGCGTCATTCGCTGGATTACTCTGGTCAGTGCAGCTTTTTCCCAGGTCCGTTTCAAGTTTGTGTATTCTGATGATGGATTTTGCGCTGATGCGTTTTTTTGGTTTGTACGACCCGTGCGACGGTGAGGGGAAGGAAGGGGCGGACACACCGCGGGTTTGCTGCCGTGCCGCTTTTTTCGCATTGCGCAGCACAACGACGGGTCTCACGGGAATTATCAGCATCGATAGGCTTGATGCTTGATGATACTGATGCTTTTAAAAAAGCTTGATAATAATACTGAATGCGACCGCTTTTTCGTTCGCGCGATGTCAGCCTTTTATCCATGTTTCGTACCTTCTGGTTTCTGGAACTGGGGAGAGGGAGTGTGGATAACATTCACCAAAACGGCCTTGTCCGTTCAGGCGTCGCTGTGCTTCACGGGCGGCTTCTATCTGTTCGCCGACTTCGACGGTCTCCTGTGCCTCGTCGCCGTGCTCTGCCATTTGGCGCACTTCACGCTCACTGCGACATTTCCGGTGTTCACGGTCACGTCGCCAACGTTCGTCGTTGCTGTTGGTTAGCGGGTCTGGTTCACTTTTTTGGGGTTTTGTTGTTGCTGGTTTGCGACTGGCGAGTGTTTTTTAACTCATACCAGTCTCGGCGTTGCGCCCGAGAGCTGCACTGCAGTTATATGGCTGCTTTTTCTGCGAACTTCGCGACAAATGGTACCCGTTTAGCGCCGCTGTGTGGCGAATGCCAGGGACGCAACTGCCGGGATACCAAGCAGCTTCCCACGGAGGGATGCACCATCACTCCCCATGGTTTTTTGTTCGTTTGTGTCGGCGATTCAAGGATGGACTGTTTTTGAAATTACCATTTTTTCAGTCCTCAACATCGTCCACCATTGGTGTGCGTTTCGATTTTTCGCCGATCGACTACTCGAATTCCACGAGGTTTGCTGTTCCGTTCATTTTTTTGTTTGTTTAATTTTTTTTTCAGCCGATTTGTGGCTTTATTTCAATAGCGTCATTTCTGTTTCTTTTGCCGGTATTTGACCAGCTGCCTATCAGCTGAGATTCCTGATTATGCATTGATGCGATCATGGATCAGCTGCTGGCTGAGATCAGTCCGCAGTATTGTCATTGTCGTTCACATGCGTTCCAATTCGCTCTCAAATCGGCGCGAAGTGTTCCCATTGTTTCGTTGTTTCACAACCCCGATCTAGTATCAGCCTGCAGGTGCTGGCGTATTTCACGTTGGTGGGGTGGCGGGGCCGCCCGCGGCCCCTCGCGCGCGACACGCCGACTACGCCGGTCCCACAACAACCCCCGCGGCGAATAGGGGCGCTGTGTGGCGGTGGTTTGGGTGGGGTCGGTTGTTTTTGGTTGGTTTTTTTTTTTTTGTTATGTTTTGGTTTATGGTGGGCGCCCCCGCACCCCCCCAAAAATAACCCCCCCCAAAAATAAACCCCCACCCCCTCGACAAGTTTCCAAATAATCCCCCCCAAAAATAAACCCCCATGGGGGTTTATTAGAAACCTGTTTGAAACACATACCTAGCGAATTCAGTGGCTGAATGCAGTGACATTGGTGAAATTGTGCTACCAAAGGCCCCAAAGGGATGAGTTAGTGGTAATTTCATTACAAAAGGCTGTTACAAAAGGAAATCTCTGTGAAAAGTAGAAGTTTCTGCGACTTCCTTCCTGCCATGGAAAGTATTTTTGCCATTTTGCTCACCCCTAAAAATGGTTTCCAAATAAACCCCCCCCAAAAATAATCCCCCCCCAAAAATAAACCCCCACCCCCAGAAGTCGCTGAAGAAATAAACCCCCATGGGGGTTTATTAGAGGTAATACGGTAGATAGGTAAACTGTTTCATGGGTGACGCGGGAATTCAAAATCGCTAAACTGATTCGAGTCCCCTGAATAGGACGAGTAGTGCACTTGGGCGAGTTTGAATTGCCACATAAAGATTGAAACTAGTTTTCTTTCTATGTGTGCAGAACGCAAAAAATCGATAATACTTGCAGGCGGTAGCAACGACTACGTGTCGCATTACATCAGCAAGAAGCAACGCAAAGGCTACGGCCTCAGGGCGTTCTTGCAGTCGGCCAGGGACTTTCTGATGCCTGCGTCACAGGCAAAACGGTACTCGTGAATGGAAATTCCATCGCTGCAAACTGCACCGTGGCCTTGTATTACAACAGCTGTTCGATATTATTGCTGTGATTTTGTGCCTTTTTGTTGTTCCCCCTGACGTGCACTGAGTGTGAGCGGTTTCGCGTTTGCCATTTTCGGTTGTACAATGTTGGTTTGATGGTGGTTGTTTTTTTTTCGTTTCGCTCATTCACGTCTTGTTCCTGTGTCCTGTCACTCGGTCATGGTGTTTCAGTCAATCCGAGACGTACAGGGTGTGCCGAATCAAGCAACGGATAATTCTCGAATTTCTAGCGTTTAAAAAAGTCAGCATCTGCTTTTCACCGCTTTACCTGCCGCAAAAAGAGCATTTTGAAATTTGTTGCTCTTTTTTTGGCCCACCCTGCACCAGTGGTGTATCTATCTGTCACGGCATCATCAGCTTTATTATAGTTTTGAAGATTTTTCTTGTTTTCTTGTGATAAATTTGAAAAAAATCGCGTGAAATGATGTTGGATTCTTCCGAGTATTTATTGATTGGATTGGAAATTGAAGTAAATAAAAAATTGAACGTTCATTTATGAGCAAGGGTCTATTTGATAGAGTTGGATAATCGTTTGAGAGCAAACATTTTTCACGCACGTGATGCGATGCTTTGTTTAGAAATGAAAGTTGAGGAGCATTCATGAAGCAGTATGTAGTTTTAACACAGTTACGCGTCATGAAATACGACTATGAATGCCGCTAAACATGTTTATTAGCCCCCAGTGTGATTGGTTGCGATGTGACTCTGCATTCGATTCACTGACAGCTAGGGATGGAGCCGGTTCCGGTCCGGATTCCGGCGCCTAAAATTGGATCCGGATCCGGTCCGGATTCCGGCGCAATTTTGCCGGATCCGGCCGGATCCGGCCGGAATGGCCGAGGCCCGCGAATTAACCAGTTGATTCCTCCGTTTCAGAGCAGTTCAATAGTTTGACAAATTTGTTTCGGTGCTTTGTTGGTTTTGTTGTATTGCATTTGACATGTAATCAGTGAGCGTTTCTTTAGTTTAGTGTTCTGTTCAATGGTAAATGGTTCACTGCTTTTGTCTTGAGTGGTAAATTTATGTGCAGCATCGTCCACTTTAAAAAACGTGGCTGCCAGCTTTTGGCCGACGTTGTTGATGAACAATAGCAGGTTTTTTTAAATCAGCCATCTTCGTTGGTCGTATTCAGTTAGCTGTCAAACAGTTGCTTTTTTGTGAGCCCCAGAACACCAGCGATTTTACCAGTGTTACCGTGGGTGTGGGGGGGGGGTGCCGTGATCCCCTAAAACCCGATAAACCCCCCCAACGACGAATCCACGAGACGACGAATCCATTTCAATGGTGTTGCCCGCCGTTTGCGCACTGAAGCAGCGCATCGAACAAGTCGATGCGAGTGGCATTGGTACGACGAAAAAACGCTGCTGACCAGCATCGACACACGCTTCCGTACGCTTTTCCACAACGAATCCAACATCATGGCCACGTACGTTGATCCGCGATTCAAGAATACTGCAGTCGTCTTCGAAAATGAAGGCGCGATTCGTTGTGAACTACTTCACTTTCAAAATAAAATCTTGAAACGACCGGAGACGCCCACAAACTGCGACGATACATCCGAGATCGCGAACAACGACGACGAAAGTGAACGCGAGCCCGAACCAAAAAAGAAATCGACTGGCCTCTACGGAGGCATCGAGTTTCACGCTGCGCGACCGCGCAACCCGTCAGGCGAATCCAGTCTCGAAGACTAACTGCGCGGCGAAATGAATATGTACGAGTCGGATGATTTTATCGACAAACCGGACAAAAGTGATCTAATGCTAGACTTTTGGCGGCTGAACTCGTCTAAATACCCCAAACTATCGACAATCGCGCGCAGATACCTGGCACAACTAGCAACGAATGTTCTCTGAAGCCAGGCAGGTGTTTGTGTACAGCCGATCTCGTCTGTCAACTCAGAACGCCGAAAAGGTCATGTTTCTGAATGGTGTGTTGGCAGCACTTGATTATCCCTATGCGATGTGAATTTTGTTAATTGTTGTTGTTGTAATTTTTGGTTGGTTCACGTGCTGTGTCTTGCTGACTTTGTTGCTGTATCTTTGCTGTTTTATGCTGAAAATGTGATGAAGGAAGCGACCGTATTGCGCGTAGATGTTTTTTAGACATAAAAAGGCCATTCCGGTCCGGATTCCGGCAATTTTTGGCGGATCCGGCCCAGCCAGAATAGGCTTTGCCGGATCGGCCGGATTCCGGCAAATGTTGCGGATCCATCCCCAACGACAGCAGTTTTAAGCGCCGGGTAAAGACCACGCATTTTCTAACGCTTCCTTATTTAGAGGGTGTTTGTTGTGGTTCCAGAGAACTGTGTTGCACTTTAAGGGTAGAAGCGTGTCTTTATCAATCCAGGCTAAAAAAGCTGACCAAGCAAGTTTAGCGAGCTTTTCGAACTTGAATTCCGGTTTTTTTCGGTGGTGGGTGTTATTGGGATTGATAAATGTGTTGGTTGGTTGGATATCTTACAAATCGCGTCAGCCTTTACGTTCAGCGCTGACAAACAGCAGAAGAAGCAAACAGCAACCCGGAGAAAACGCGCGCACAAGCAACTGAAACCAGATAAATAATAATATTGCGTTTAAGCAGTCGATTGCAACAGGGTGGCGCAGAAATGAGGGTCGTCGGACTGAAGGTGTTCTTTTGCCAACCAGCACTGCCCCTAGTTAGTGGTCGAAACTTGGATGAATGTTTGTCTGTGCCAGCTCGCGCGTGCTGCACCCTGTGTGCCTATCACCGCCCTTACACATATGAAAGGATTATAACGTCAGCGTCTCAGATGTCGTTCAAGTCGAAATGTGGCAGGTGCATTATTAGCGGCGCCCAATGATTCTGCTGCTAATTTTTAGGATACACGCACGCGCGCGCGTTTTTGGTTGATTGAGTTTTCAAACAAGGAGGTCGCCTGCTCTCCTCGTTCCTTGTTTGACTGCTTTTGTAATTATCAGTGGCACACTGTTCAGATATCTAAAAAGCAAATCAGAAGGGCTTTAGTCAGGATAAAAAAAGTTGTTGCATCATATAAAAGAGATGAACTTTCTGCGAAGAGACAGCACCAACATCGAAACTTTGAAGACATTGTCATTACTTTTTGCGACTCAATTGAAGACGCTGGCAGGGCATGAAGAAGCAATTCAAAATAGCCCTTGTGACTCATTCGTATCTCAGGGACAGGTCACTTCG
>JASANC010003173.1:0-24123 GCA_030248135.1 Theristus sp. LFF4_11
GCTTTTAAACAACAAACGCGGCGCAAAAATATAACTCTTATGTACTTGTATCCGTGTGTACCACATCAGAGACTTGAAAAGCGTTGTCGAGCCAAGTCTTTCACTGCTTACACAAGGTCATATTCCTCCTTTTATATGCGTCTCCCGCATTTTTAGATAATTGTTGTTTACTTGTTCAATTGTGTTGGACCGTGAAATGACGTCATTAGCTCTAAAAACGCTCAAAGGTTCCGAAAGTTTCGCGCGTACAGGCGTCAGGATTTTAGCTTAAAAATTCATCTCTTCACGTTAAGGATCGTCCAAATCGGAGTTGGCATGCAAGCCAAGCGCATGTTTCGAAACCACATGACGTCATTTCGGTGCGATACGTTTATAGCAAAACAGGCGCCTACCAGGATGGGCTTCGGAACTGAGTTATCATGGGTGAGCGAGTGCAACGGGTGACCGAACAGTCGGCCGGTGGGCGTCGGCGGTTTGCCCTTTGCGGCGTCTCCTTGATGCGACTCCGAACGCTGCAGCACTTTGCGCTTGATCTGGCTGACGATGTTGCCCGCAGCAGCCGGCGCTCGACGCAGCCGCGACTGTGCGCCGGTCGCCCTGCGATTCAGGGCTGGCGCCGCGCTCTGACTGCGTGGTCTCAGCACGAACTTGCATTTCTGCATCAGCGGTGACACGTTCGCGAGACGCTCCATTTGTTGCTCTGCAATTATGCTCGTTGTAATGATCTTTTGAATTTGTAAGAGTCGACTCTTAGACATTAGCAGGCTCTTTGGGTGTGTAAAAGCCGCTCTTGGATGAGTGAGAGCCGCTCTTGGCTGTGTAGCAGCCGTTTTTTGTGTGTAAGAGGCGGCTCTGTATGTGGCAGCTCTGGATGTATACGAGCTGCTTTTTGATATTAAGAGCTGCTTTTGATGTGTCAAATGTTGCGTTTGGGTGTGTAAGAGCCGACTCTCGGATACATATATGTAAGAGTCGCCCTTGGGTGTGTAAGAGCCGTTTTCTGATACACGTTTCTACCCAAATCCAAGAGCCGATTGTCAGTATGTGTGTGCAGTGTAAGCATCAACAGTTCAACTTTACATCGAAAACGAGCATACCGCTACCTGTCAACGTTTCATTCTGCTCGTTCGGGTACATGTCGCGTGCGTGCGAAATCAGAATGGCGAATGGCGACTCGTGACCGAACAGTGGATAAGGGGCGTTCTCTCGGTAAGAGTGCACCCAGAGCTGTTGCGGCTCGTCAAAGCTCAAGTCGAATTCCAGCACCGCCAGACGGATCAGATCGCGTGTCGTTTGTAAATTGTTGATCGGCACGCTTCGCTTCTGAAATTCCGCATTGAAAAAGTTGGTTTTTGTGAAAATATTTGATTTTGAAAACATGCTTTCTGCGACTGACATCAGCTGTCTGCCCCGGCCACTCCCACACTATTTTTCACGGACACACACTTATAAAATATTTTTTTTTGCAAAACCAACGGTCGATTATAAAAATCGGATGTGCGTGTGTGATGAAGTGATCGTAAAAACGGTGCACATGTTTTATGATGAATAATTTGAATTGAATGTGCCAAGCAGATGTTGCGCACTCTCACACAGCCGATGTATTACTTTTTATGGAAAAAATCGAAACAACATCCAAACACACTGTGCGCGCACACACTTGAGAAACTATACTTTTCAAGTGAGGGGAAAGCAAATTACAGAGATGAAACCGCGAAAATGAAAAAAAACGTTGCGCTGGTGCGCGCTTCGCTGCCGAAAATTGTTTGACATTTGACCACTTTTAAAGTAAAAGTAAGAATTGACTGGAGTGACAAGTTTTTAAATCTGGTACAAAAGAAATTTTGAAGTAGTTGAAGAAACACGAAGCCTGGTTTTATGAGTCACCTATACGTAGAAATAAAAAAGCAGTTGGATTGATTGTTGTGTGTCAAAGTGATCAACACACATAAGACTATGGCAAAAACATCAGCCAAAGCTTACGTATGTTTGTTTGTAACACACGTTCAAAAAAGAAAATAGTGCGATTATTTTCATTTCTGAGCAAAATCATACACGATACAAAATGTGTGCAACAACTATGATGTGTGATGTGTATTGTTAAAAATCAGTAGTTAGTTCTGTTATTTGCGCAAAGTTATTTTTCAGCGAAATGAAGTTGTGTTATTTATATTTCATTGACGCACGCGCAATCGCACATTTGCGCGCCGACACAACCGGTGAAGTGTGTAATTATTGATGTGTTGATTTTACAATGCTTTTCGGTGATATGATGGGTGGGTGGCTGGAACTGTACCGAAAATGCAAAACTACAGTACATAACTTTATTAGTGAGAAACGTGAAAAAAATGATTGCAATGTTCGCGCGCGATTTTTGACCAAAATATTGATCGGAAATTTAAAACAAATCACGAACGGCCTCTGTTTTTGAAATATTAGTCAGGTGGTGCGTTCTATTTGCAGACTGAAAAACACAACAATGAATAAACACGTGAGCCACACAGGACACAAGCACGCGCTGCACAAACCCGCTCAACACGCGTGTGCACGGACACACACTTCGTTTTTTTTCTGTTTAGTTTTTTTTTGTATTTTCAGAAACACTTTTCAGGCGTGTGCGGTGGCAAAAATAGTACCAGAGGAAGTGTATTGTTGACATGTGCACTTGTACATTTTACGACTATTTTTGGTGCAAAACGTACATTTTTTTAGTATTTTTTGTTTGGCGAGTTGCAAATGAGTGTAAAGACGCGTTTCGCAACGTTGTGGCGTTTTTTGATATGTGTGAAGTATTCAAATAATGTTTCCACATGACAGATTGAATGGAAGACGTTGTTTTTTTCGGACATGAGAAAAAAACGATATTTGGCGCAATCCACGAACAGAAAATTCGGGACAATATTTCATTTTTTCAGAAACTCAGACTGCAGCGGGAGAGACGCAAAGCGTTTCGAAGAACATCGCACAAAATTCATCACTGTTAGAAAGAATTCAAGAAATACGTTCATTGTAATTACACATGTTGACAAAATCATCACCAGAAAATGGCAAAAAACAAACAGGGAGCACCTATAAATCAACAGCGAGAAACATTTTCTCGGGAAATTTTTGTCCACTGGTAGCGCAAACATTTTCGCTTCCACTGGAGCATGTCAAGCGAAGAAGGCCAAAAAATGATGTTGGAAAACCATTACACAGGAATGGTATGAAGTTATTTTCGTGAAAAAACACGAAAGAATTGACACATTTTTTCGGTCGGAGCACAAAAATGTCACAGTCAGAGTTCAGTTCAGTTCAGTTCAGTTCGGTTCAGATTTTATTGAGATTTGGTTGTGACTCGAGCTCAAACACAAAAAATGACAAAAAGGCCAAAAATACTTTGAAATGGGGCATTTGAAGTGTGAAAGACTGTAAATTGTATACATAAAGCACAATAACTCCCATAAATGACAATAGAGAATTGTGTGAAATTGTGTGACGTCAGAGCATTGAAGAGAGTCAAGCTCGAGTTCAAATTAACAAAAGCCGACATAATATGATAAGCTGAAAATGACGCAAATGGTGGCGCAGACAACGGAGAGGCGTTGCACTAATGAACATGTTTGGTGGAATGTTGTTTTGCAAAATTACCATAAGCATCCCAGCTAGTACATAGATCATCCTGATAACGAACAAAAAGAACCGAAATCTGGATTGAGCAAGAAAGCGCATTGCTTTTTTGAAAATAATCAAACCACCACCAAAGAACACAGCGTTCTGTTGAGAAAAACTATAAGAGGATGGTGGTGATGGGTTACATGTACCCGTACAAAGAACGTGTGGGCGCGGTGAAAATAAAGATACGCAAAACGGCGTCAAAACGTATGAAGTGAATGATGCACCTGTTTGTGTTTGGTGGATGCAGATGTGAAACTGAAGAAAACACGGCACAAAACGGTAAGCATCAAAACACGATGGAAAAACAAGCGAAAAAAAGCCAGTTTCGATTTTGCGTTTGTCAGAATACAGAGAAGATATGCAGAAAACGATTGATAGCTGGCAGCAGCGAAAGTGCATTGCGATTCGAATATGCAAATTTTCAGCTTCATATGCGCAACGTAGTTTCGCTTCGCCACGGAAACGAAACAATAAAAGAACATTGATTTTTGATATTTAGAACGGGAATGGCAGTTGATTGTTGCTGATCAAACAAGATTGCGTTTTGCTATTTTGAACGGGAATGACAGTGGGATGTTGCTGATCCGAATAGATGGTTTTTTCAAAATTTCAACGGGAATTGCAGTTGATTGTGCTGATCAAAGAAGATGGCTTTTCAGATAATTTGAATGGGAATGCAGCTGATTGTTACTGATCAACCTAGATTCCGTTTTGTTATTTTGAACGGGAATGAAAATGGAATGCTGCAGATCAAAAAACTAGCTCTTTACAATTTCAACGGAAATGGCAGTTGATTTTTGCTGATCAAAAAAAGATTACTTTTAAATACTTTGAACGGAAATGTAGTTGCTTGTGATTTGAACGAGAAGGACAGTCGATTGCAGTTGATTGTTGCGGATCAAACAAGGTTGAGTTTTGTTATTTTGAACGGGAATGACAGTGGAATGGTGCTGATCAAAAGATTGCTTTTTGATCATTTGAACGAGAATGAAAATAGAGCTGCCGTTCAAAAAATTGCTTTTTGATAATTTGAACGGGATTGCAGTTGATTGCAACAAGATCGGACAAAAAGAAAGTTGGGAAACATTGTTTTTAAAGCAAACAATAAACGATTATTGTTATTGAAATCTTGTTTTTGGATCTGACACTGAAGGTTGTTCACTGTCAGATCCAAAAACAATTTTGCACCAGAGAAATTATCCTAATTGCTGACATGATGTTACACGTATGACTTCGTGAACTGGTTTAAAAAGACTGGCTAAAAATGTTGTGATACTTTTAATATAAACGTTTTCTTCAAAACTAACAGCAATTTCAGATGCAACAAACACATATTAGACCATTAGACATTGAAGTTAAATTTTCCAAACCGGCAATTTTCTAAAATTGCATTGACGTTTTTCCATACACGCTGCAATTATATTATCAGGTTTCAAACCAATACCTTCATTTAGTTTCTCAAAAAAAATAAAATAAAATTTATTTAGAACTGCCGACGATAAGCCCATTCACAAAACAACACTTTTTTTTAAATCATTTATGAACTTGTTTGTATAGAGGGCACGGCACACCGCATTTGGCATGGGAACAAGCAATTTGAAAAAGAAATAAAATTTCAAACAAACTGATGACCTAATTTGGGCTAGAATGATTTTTCGGGGTCCGAAAACCAGACACAGTTCGAAATACAGTCTTGTTGACGGTACAGGGCCGAAAGGTGTTGAGCTGTTTGTACATGGAAGGGTGTACAGGTGAGCCAGACATACAAGATAACACATTGTACATGACGAGAACAGAAATCAATTGCAAATTGTTAAGATTTTATTAAACATACCTTTATTTTTGATGAACATGCAAAACATGTTATAATGTATGGTGACTGTAATGTCTAACCGAATTATAAAAATTACCACACAAAAGGTGTGCACAACATCAGAATCCACCGCGAAGTAATTTGTACACTACATCGAAAATATAGAGAGGAGAAAGGCACCATGGACAGCGAATAACGTGAAGTTCGACGGACCGTAAAATTTGCCTTCTTCAAATGCAAACAGTTTCAATGAAATTTCGGTTGAAAATAATTTTCAAAAAGACCCGCGCATTCAAAAGCAAAACACCACGGGTTTGTCAACATATGAAACGTTACATCAAACATTCGTGTGCGCATGTATAATTTGAAATAAGTCTACATCAGAGTGAATATTATAATGTCTACCTATCTATTTTGCAGCAAACCAACGGAATTTTCAAGGTCGCAAATTTATATTTTCAAAACATAATTCTCTTCTTTCTCTCAGTCTCTCTTTCCGCAGTTACCTATACACTCAGAAACCAATAGAGTCGAAAAATACAAAAAGCATCCCTGAATAAAACAGTGGACGATATAGTCACACAAATCTGTATTCTTCAGCATTTTACATGACTAAACTGAACATACATGTAAATCGAAGAGTCTTATGACACTTTCGGGCAACATGGCCTAGCGCTCTGAGCACAATGGAATACAGATTGATTTCGAGCGGATAGGAATGAGTTTGAGAAAAGGAAAACTTTGTTTTCGAAATGCGCGACACGTTCGACTGAAATCCCAATGCACGTTCCGATTTCAAAACTTCTTACTTTTCAAACAACCTAGAATGCTAACTCCGTCTTTCTCATTCTCACACACGCACCAAAATAAAGTTTATGCAAATTTTTGTGCTCGTTTCACTCATATGTTGGTGCATTTTCTGGAAATTTTTGTTAGAAAAAATCGAGAAGCGTTGTAATAAGTGTTGGAAAATTTCTGCACAGCAAAACGCCGAGCTGTTTTTATTCATCAGAAAATGGTGGAAAAAAATACGAAACGAACGGGATGGGTTGTAATGAATGAATTAGACAGTGCCAGTGAGTCACCACTTTACTACAAAACTGGTTGTATACATAAATTTGGTTTGAAAATCAGAGTTTATGCTGTTTCAACGCCATCAATTTTGTCAAAAAAAGTGACAAGTGTTGAAAAAATTGTAGTCGAGTGATCGTCAAATTACCGTTGTTCAAAATAAGAATTTTCCCACCAAAATTTTTGCAAACTACATTCTGTGTTTTAGCTGTTGTACTAAACGGCCTCTGGCAGTTTTTGATGAGCGCTATGTCAAATTCGACAAGACAAGTGCTTCTTTGTTTTGAAATTTAGAAACAAAATCCAACCAACCTCTGTTTGGTTCTTATTCGGTTTATAGTAGACGATGGTTGTGGTGACTTTTGGCGTCTCCTTTTCGCGCTGCTTGCCAATCGCTTCCTCCAGTAGTTCGTACCAAGCAGTTTTTTCTAACGGGGATCTGAAACAAAGTACTTTGGGTAACAAGTTAGAAGCTTTGAGCAGTATCTATTTGCGAATTTGAATTGGCACCAACAAAGTGTATGCTCAGTAATTGGAGATGATGTGCCTTAAAGGATGAATGAATTAAAAATCAAAAACTTTCATTGCGAAAACGCGCCGCCATATAAACAAAAAGACAGGGATTGACGTTTTTACAAAAACACAAAAACGGGTAGTGAATCATTTTCGCTGCCGCAACATCAGAGAACCTGTCTTTGTCCTTCGGTTGATTTCAAAAGCAAGAAGCAGTTGTAAAAATAGTCGTCCAACATTTTTGACATTCCTTTTTTTCACACAACTGTCTCTGTTGTGAACTGTCAGCGAAATTTACGGCTATGGACTTGAAAGTTAGGTCGCGAGATTGAAAAATTTGAAATATTTACAAATTCGAAGAAGCAACGTAACAGTGAGAAATTGCAGCAGCGGCGATTTTATCGTTCAACTACTGCAGTTCCGAAAAATTTTAAAAAAATTGTAACTCACGCAAATCTGACAACGAAATTATTCGTTGGCCACCCAATGATGAAGCAGTTCTCAGTCGGTTCGACCGATTCAGCCACTTCTTCCACTCCCGCATTTCGAATCCAGATTTCCGCGACACGAACTTTGTCTTTCAGTTTGTAGCTGTTCTGGCCTCTGAAATCATTCAATGTTGTCACACATCACACACACAATGGCTGAATTCAGTGACAGTATGAAATACAAATGACTCACTTTTCCTTGGCGATTAACAGCAAATCGCTGAACAGAAACAGATAGCGTTCTTGCGATTGCAGGCCCTGAAATTTAGCAACATTGTAAATTTTGCAATTAAATCTTGCAAACAAAGAGGTTGAAAAAAAATCTGCAAATTTGCACGTTTTTCACGTACGTTCAACAATTCCACCCTGGCCTCTTTCAGATAACTTCTGACGGGCTGCGACGGGCCTGTGCCCGCGGTGCCCGTGACACTCGAGGGCGGGTGCTCCGTGAAGCTCTCCATCGAGCATGAGGTCAGCATTTTGCCACGCCTCCCAAGCGCTTGATGCTCGTAATGCCCGTCATTATTGCTGAAAAAGCAGGCGCAATTTGGAATAAAACGATTTTCCCTGTTTGAGAGCATGATTTACTCGTTTAACCCGTGCGTCAGTGCGTGCGGCGGGGTGGAACGCGGTGTGCACGGCTGCACGTCTTTGTTTCACTGAGCGCGCCATCGCACGGGTAAAAAAATAGCTGACAAACTTGAAGTAATCAAGATCCATATAGTGTGCATCGATTGTCGTAATAATGAAATTTGTTATCGAGAAACACAGAATGAGAACAAAAAGAATGGACTGTATGTACTCCAAGTCAATGGACGATTGTGTCGATGACATCAGGAGGCCAGAGTCTTTGGACAGCGCTCTGCTACGAGCGAGTAACGTTTGCACGTCATTGATCGAATCGTGTGCAATCGAGTGATACAGCGCCGACATGATTGGTTTCTCTCACTTTTACAACAAATTACAATTGGTCATTATGAACGCATTCATGAAGCGAGAAGACAAGAGAAGAGACACAGAGTTTTGTAATACAAATCAAAATGCTTTTTTCCTGCGACTTAATAAGCTGATTTTTATCGAAAAACTAAGACTCTTTAAATATGACACTTGCAAACACACTTTTTACGCGCTCTCATACCCGAACAAAATTGATACTGTGTCGTTTTCTTGTATGACTCTTTTTCAAAGATAAAAAAGTTGTTTAAACGCAAGAAGACCGTGCAGTAGCACGTGGTGTATTGTACCCAGTGTTTTTGAGAAAAAATGAGAGCGGAAAACATGAGAACATAAAGAGAAACAGCTGGAAAGAACAAGTTGTCTCTTCTATGTTTAGTAAAGTGCGGGAAATACATTCTTAGAGCATTGAAATTCTGCACAACAAAAATCCAAAAAACGTTTACAAGCATTTCAACAAGCGTGATGTTGAAAATTTTGAAAATTTAGGGCGGCGAGTCCCACGTGATGCTAAAAATCGCGCTTTTTCGTTCGATCGGGGCGGGATAGACGGGAAAAGCGAAGCCGCAAAAAAGGTAAAAGGTAAACAAAATTTACGGCCCACTGTAAGTTGTGTACTTCGCCAAGAGAAGAGAGTAAGTTATGTATGCACTTTATGATGTGGCCTTTTATCGAAGCAAGAGACTTTTTTGTTTGTTTGTTTATACACAGTTGTGATATGAACGCTTTTTCAAAGTATATGCTGCATATAGCTTTATTTGAGCTTACACGACGTGTATAAAATAAACGTATGTAGTGTGTTGTGCTGGGTTGAATACCAAGAACTGAAGCTTTTTGTGCCAATTTTTTACCGATCACGATAAAAACTAAAGTGGAAATCAAGTTTGCAGAAGTTTTAGTGTGCAAAAATTGCTAACCAAACGTCTGAATAAACGCTCAGCTGATGCTGGGAACTACGAAGCAGGAAACTGTTTTTTATTTATTTTTAGTTTTCACTTTTCGGTCTGACATCGAAATCGGTTTGATGATGTCGAATAAAGCTGAGCAAATCATGCAACGAACGGCTTTTGGCGGCTTTTTCACTTGAACGGTTAAAAAACCAAGGACAAGATAAAATCTTTTGAAAATGAAATAAAATTTGTCATAACAAAATGACCTGGCTAGGAAATGAGTCACTGTTTGTTAGTTTTGTTGAACACTAAAAAACCGCAAAAACCGTGGTGGATGACTAAACAGTGTATTGGGTCACATTTGTATGTATTGCAGACAGCATGTTTCAATGATGGTAAAATCAAGTTCTAAGGATTTGCCGGAGACAAAAACGAAGTTTCTATGATCGAACAAGGTTCCCCGATTAGTTTTATCGGAGAGGTCGATTACAAAACAGTAGAAAAATGATATAATCTAGAAAAAAATGAAATCAAAATATGTTTTAATACAACGGATCAGATAAAAAACAGGGTGAATCATAATAAATCAGGGTGAGATTGACATGGTTTAACAAATACGGTCTGATCAAAAAAATCAATCTATCACAATGTTTTAGCGGTAACTTTGATCAAAAAGTGACAATAACTAAAGGTTTGAAAGTGATGGACAAAATTACTGTTGTCCAGGTGTTATACCAAAACAAAACTTTACCCTTTTGACTTTCAAATCAATATGTTGATTTTTCAAAATGTGCCGCTGCGGGCGTGAAAAACGTTAAACTGTGGAACACAACCGTGCGTGACTGATTCGATTTCCGTCTGAATACTGACAAAAATTGGTTGTTGGGATTCGGGTGACAAACAGCAGTAAAGGTTAATTATCTAAAAATGCGGGAGACGCATATAAAAGGAGGAATATGGCCTTGTGTAAGCAGTGAAAAACTTGGCTCGACAACGCTTTTCAAGTCTCTGATGTGGTACACACGGATACAAGTACATAAGAGTTATATTTTTGCGCCGCGTTTGCTGTTTAAAAGCTTGCTGAAAAGCGTAAAAACTTTGAAGTTATTTTTCAATTGTCCTCTTCAGTTTAGTCTAAAATCACACCATGTGCGAAATTCTGTAAATTCTGTGCAAAAACAGAAACATCAGAAATTGCAAAATATTGCTGCATGTAGCTTTATCGTTGTTGTTGTTGTTGTTTTGTTGGGATTTTTAGGCGATGTTTTTAGCCAGGGCTAACCCAGAGAAGCGTACAGAACGCCATTGAGTAGGGCGCCCATTGAGTTTTCTCTGTCATTAAGTGCCTACATACCCCTCGGCGGGGCTCAATCCCCCGAGCGCACAGACTGTAGTCTAACGCACTACCACCAGGCCACGAGGGTGACAATTGTTGTTGTTGCTAACGTACGCACCGCTGTGCATACAGCAGCACCAGTGCAAAAAGTGTTGTCTTTCGTTGATTTTCACCATTTTTACCAAACTCTTGTGACAGGATAAACCGGTGAGTCATTGCCACAGAAGGAGACCTTGCGTTCCCCAACGCCTCTGCGATACACTTTGTGCAAACCAGTGTCAGCGATCTAAAGTCTGATCGTTATTTTAGTGGTTTTAGTGGTCGCTAAATGCTAGAAAAAAAGCAAATGTGAAAGTTTCATTTGTCTACAATGTACGAGGGTTGCCACTTCCAACCGAAATAAAAAATAAACGGCGCAAAAATATGACTCTTATGTACTTGTATCCGTGTGTACCACATCAGAGACTTGAAAAGCGTTGTCGAGCCAAGTCTTTCACTGCTTACACAAGGCCATATTCCTCCTTTTATATGCGTCTCCCGCATTTTTAGATAATATTCTGACTTTTACATAAGCCCCGAAGGTCGGACCAAAATCACAATACGTTGGTCACACATTCTTCTAAACCCCGGACAACTCAGGTTTTTCATTTTTCGTTTTTAGGCCAATTTCGCCTATGCTATTTCTACGGCCCATTCGCCCAAAATCGTCACGATTCAGTACCTAGAATTGCTCACATAAGAAAACTGACCCAAAAGCAGTGATCGGCGGTTGAATTACCCTGGAAAACACAGTTTTCTTGTTTTTCATTTCTGGACCGGTTTCACTAAATTCCACGGCCGATTCGCCCGAAATCGTCACGATTCGGAATCTAAAGTTGCTCACGTAAGAAAACTAACCCAAAATCTGTTATCAGCGCATTGAATTACCCCGGAAAACACAGTTTTCTTGTTTTTCATTTTTGGACCGATTTCGCCAATTTCCACGGCCGATTCGCCCGAAATCGTCACGATTCAGTACCTAGAATTGCTCACATAAGAAAACTAACCCAGAATCCGTGATCAGCGCATTGAATTACCAAGGAAAACACCGTTTTTTGTTTTTCATTTCTGGACCGATTTCGCCAATTTCCACGGCCGATTCGCCCGAAATCGTCACGATTCAGTATCTAGAGTTGCTCACATAAAAAACTAACCCAAAATCCGTGATCAGCGCATTGAATTACCCTGAAAAACACCCTTTTATTGTTTTTCGTTTCTAGACCGATTTCGCCAATTTCAACGACCGATTCGCTTGAAATCGTCACGAATCAGCATCTAAAGTTGCTCACGTAAGAAAACTAACCCAAAATCCGTGATCAGCGCATTGAATTACCCTGGAAAACACCATTTTCTTGTTTTTCGTTTCTAGACCGATTTCGCCAATTTACACGGCCGAATCGCCCGAAATCGTCACGATTCAGCATCTAAAGTTGCTCACGTAAGAAAACTAACCCAAAATCCGTGATCAGCGCATTGAATTACCCTGGAAAACACTATTTTCTTGTTTTTCGTTTCTAGACGGATTTCGCCAATTTCCACGGCCGATTCGCCCGAAATCGTCACGATTCAGCATGTAAAGTTGCTCACGTAAGAAAACTAACCCAAAATCCGTGATCAGCGCATTGAATTACCCTGGAAAACACCATTTTCTTGTTTTTCGTTTCTAGACCGATTTCGCCAATTTACACGGCCGATTCGCCCGAAATCGTCACGATTCAGCATCTAAAGTTGCTCACGTAAGAAAACTAACCCAAAATCCGTGATCAGCGCATTGAATTACCCTGGAAAACACATTTTTCTTGTTTTTCGTTTCTGGACCGATTTCGCCAATTTCCACGGCCGATTCGCCCGAAATCGTCACGATTCAGCATCTAAAGTTGCTCACGTAAGAAAACTAACCCAAAATCCGTGATCAGCGCATTGAATTACCCTGGAAAACACATTTTTCTTGTTTTTCGTTTCTGGACCGATTTCGCCAATTTCCACGGCCGATTCGCCCGAAATCGTCACGATTCAGCATCTACAATTGCTCACGTAAGAAAACTAACCCAAAATCCGTGATCAGCGCATTGAATTACCCTGGAAAACACCCTTTTCTTGTTTTTCGTTTCTAGACCGATTTCGCCAATTTCCACGGCCGATTCGCTCGAAATCGTCACGATTCAGCATCTAAAGTTGCTCACGTAAGAAAACTAACCCAAAATCCGTGATCAGCGCATTGAATTCCTACGGACTAGACCTTTTTCCTATTATTTTTCGTAGCTCAGACAAAATTTGTAAGAGTGAAAAGCTGATACCCAGTCGAAATGCTACGAACTGTAAAAAATGCACAATTTTGACGAAAAAAATGCCCGGGCAAAAAAAATTTCACAATCTACGGATGAAATTACCCCAGGAAACATTTTTGTTCGACTGTGAAAGTGTCGCAGGTAAAAATTGAAAGGGCGCACACTTAAAACCAGGTGAAAACCCTGCGAACTTTTAAAAATGCCCAATTTTTTACCCAAAACAAGGTCTGGGTAAAAAATTAATCCGATTTTCAAAATCTCCGGATGGAATTACCCCAGGAAACATTTTTGTTCGACTGTGAAAGTGTCGCAGGTAAAAATTGAAAGGGCGCACACTTAAAACCAGGTGAAAACCCTGCGAACTTTTAAAAATGCCCAATTTTTACCCAAAAACAGGGTCTGGGTAAAAAATTAACCCAATTTTCAAAATCTCCGGATGGAATTACCCCAGGAAACATTTTTGTTTGACTGTGAAAGTGTCGCAGGTAAAAACTGAAAGGGCGCACACATGTTGATTACATACCAGAAAAAAAAAGGACAAAGGGAAATAAGTAACACGATTTTCAGAATAGGTTTTTCGTGTCTAGAGCGTATGAAAAATCGTCCGATGAAAATTTTTTCGCGGCTCCAAGCACAACTTTGGGTGTTCGTTTCGTGTGCACAGAACCAAGTTTGTGGCTTATACTATGCTCGCTGCAGGGCAGCGAGAAAGTTTGAAAAACGCGCGCGAGGGGAAAACGGCTCATATTATGCGTGATGCGCTCTCCGCTCGCTGACGCTCGCTCGCGCATCCGCATGATACGGTTTTTGATATGGTTTAATCAAGTTAAAATACCGTCATAGATCCGTGCGTCTGAAAAAAACAAGAATTTTGGAAAAAATGAAAATGAAAAGTTTAAAAAGATGATTTTATTCTGCGATGCTCGCAGTGGAACAATTTTGAAAGTCCTGAAAGGTGATTTCTATATTTCAACCGAAACGGTATAACGCAAAACCCCATCTATATAGGTATAACAAATCGAATCTCCGACAAGTGAAGTGAGAAAGACATGAAATGCACGGAACACGGTGTGTCTTGTTGAACTTCAACTTGAGTGAAGTTTTACGACGACACACGACACAAAAATAGCATAAACAAGTGAACAAAAAATCATCTTGGCGGAAATAAAAATAGACATCGATCGGAGAGCAACATAATTTGTCGAAAAAAGTCAAGAGCACACAAAGTTCAAACAAAATCGTTGCATTTCGTGACTTGAGAAAAAAACACACTGAACCGTGACCAGCATCATTTTTTTGTCGTTTTCTCAGAGAATTAACGAGCGTGTGTATCATGGCTTTTTCTGTGATCTTTTGCTGTATTTTTCTCACACGATTTTGTCTTCCGTTTATGATTGTCTGCATCAAAAGATACAGGGTGTGTTACACGACACAGCGTTTACAAAATTTATTCCTTTCGAGTTTTGTACTCTTTCTGGCTATGCGCGAAAATTAATTTCTGGAAAGCTGAAAATTAAGAAGCATATTAAGAAAATTAAGAACATTCAACGTCGAAAATCATCAATAATTTAGCATCAAAAATTCACCACAAAACTTTTTGACATACAATGTACGTACACCTTGTACAAAATAGATTTCGTTCATATCATGCGGGATCTGTCAACAGAACAAACATTAAACAAACACACATATGATCAATCCACCATCGATTCGCACAGAATGCACTTCACCAAAACTTGAGATTGTGTTTTGTTTTAACACTGCGTATCTTCTCATACTGTATACCTTTCATCGGCGAAAAGACGTAAATCTGCAAAAAATCGCATGTTGAAAATGTGACTTAGAGCAGTTGTTCAAGTGTCTGCAACGTTTCAGTGTGTCCTCGTTTGATCTTTTACACTGTTGCTCTTGGCCGCATTGGCACACGAATCTGCGTGCACGCTTCAGTGTGGAATAGAAATAAGCAAAAGTGACCATACCTATACCGCGATTTCCCTTTTTCTCATTTTCGTTCAACCGAACAGAAATCAAGGTCAAACATTCCTATCAGAGAGAACCAAAGTTATGCATTTGGCCACAAGAAAGGCAATTTGTAAAAGTAGCGCACAGATCTCTGGCGAAATGTCTGGATACCCATAGGGCTTTGTGGGGGAAATAAAGTTTTTCTAGATCAAAACACTGGCAACAAACTATGCTGCGCTTTTGCGTTTCCTGTGCGTGAGTAAATTGCAAAAGTTTTGTTATATTTCGTTAATTAACGCTAACTGGCCTTTTTTAAACCGATCAAAATGCCAGATTTTTAAATGAATGTAAAAATATAAAAAACAACGGAGTGTTTGATCAAAACATGACGACGGTGCAAATGTCTGCGGCTATTAGTAAATTTATTCAATAAGAATATAACTTAATAAGTATAACTATAATAAGAATATAGAATATAACACAGTTTACTTTTCTGATCCCAACCGGCACAGATACACTAAGCCTCCGCGATGTTTTTCAAGCTCATAATTCATTCAAAAACGGTTGTTGAGCATGTAACCTCCAGGGTATGTGATCTTACAAAATCCTCCCATCATTTCAACCAATCAGCGGAGCTGTAATCGCTTTTCTGAAAAGCCAATGAACGCCCAGTTTTAGCAAGTATGCACGATGTACGTATATTCTAAGCATTTAGAGTCGTTGACAGACTGAACAAACACAGACAACGAGCGCAATTTTCAAGGTCGTCACATTGCGATGTGCCAAAAGTGATTTGTCGTCAAGAAGCCGAATATGGCCGGCCCGAGACTTTTTGATGAGAGTACGTGTGCAGGTTGATTTCGATTTGATTTGATTGTAATTTGATCTTACATTTAGAGCAGCGGCATAACGTACAAATATACGTCGAATGATTCTTAGTGGGTAAACGCCTTCAATTCCAGTGGTTGGCTTTTGAACTGTTTCATAGTTGTATCTTATTCTTACCACAATATGAGTACTGTTGAAAATGAAATCCTATACAAAACCTATACAGAACAAAGAAGCAAATGTTACATTTGTAGCTAACCTAGCATGCAAAACGAAGCTGGGTTGTACGACGACAGGTCAGAAGAGACAGACAACAAAAGAAAAACATCAAACAAGATTGCTGTGGAGTTTCACCAAAACAGACTTTGCCAAAATGTTAAAAAAAACCAAAAATAAGACAAGAAACGATCACACGAAGAAGATTTTCTAAGACTTTTGAAACTAACGTGTTATCAGTAAACACCTAATCCAAAGGCACATACAACCCGATCAACATAGTGTTTGTTTGCAGAGGAATTTTTTGAACACCGATCGTTCGATCGGTAGGTTTGTCCATAAACCATTTACGCCTTATCACAAAGGAAAACCATCATCGAAAAAGAAGAACCATCAAGTCAATCCGATAGAAAATAAGACAGTCTTTATATGTCTGCGTGTGTGTGTGTGTGAATAAAAACTTATCAGGTGACAAAAAATCAAGCCTAACAATCCATTCAAGCGCCTCGTGTTGCAAGCGCGACAGAAAACGGGGCCAAAATTGCTGTTTGGAAGTTTTCAAGGTTCGGCACTGCTACAGTACGATATGTCACGCGTGTGTGGGCTTTTGAAACGCGTCGACACTGAAAACAAAACGCGACAGCAATCGAACCTGTATGCGGGCAGTCTGCTGACGACGGCGCCAGTGGCAGCCTCCAGTGAGTTCAGTGACGTTGTGCTGGTCGCCCTGCGCCTCCCGAAGCGATGCATGTTGTACGGCTCTGTGTCGTGCACCAAATGCAGCGAACCCCCGCTGGACGAATTGCTGCGCGAGCGGCTGCTGCCGTTCTCCTTGTCTTTGCCGTCCTTGGTCTCCAAGTTCAGTCGCGCCTCGACGCTCTCGATTTTCAGCTCATTTTCGATGGCTTCGATGGTTTGTACTCGGTAGTTTAGGGCAGCCTGCAAAAAATGATTTCGTAAAGTTTTTTTAGATTTGCCAATCCATCGGTTGACTTTTGGAAGCTAAAGAACTTTAGAATACGCCTTTGACAATTACAGAGGATTCTTTGCAGCACTGATCATTGGACAAAAACACTTGCAAGCAATTCGCCAGGGCTTGCTTTTGTAGACAGAAATTAGAAACAAGAAGATGTCTTGAACTATTTTAGACGGTGTTATACAAGATTACGGTTTCAAAATGAGGCTATAGTGAATAAATAATGTATTCACTGGTTGCATCATGACATTTTCAAGAGTATGGATGATATTTACCTATCAAGGAGGGTTATTAGAGAAGACTAAAAATGAGAAAACTCACAAGCCTAAAATGACCAACACGCTGAAAACATCTACACAACGGCGAAAATCAACAAACCACCCAACGTGTTGTAAATTGCGGTCATACCGATCCTTTGACACGATTGAAAAGCAAAAAAAGATTCTATCTAGGTGATCTGGAAGAAATTGCAGAACAAATGTACACATTTTCTGCAGAAATTATAGCACAAAGCGTTCAAGAGACAGAGCGAAAGTTGCCCATCCCATTTTCATGTACACGTTGCACCAATTGTAAATCACTACTATTACTACCAAAATGAACATTACGCGTCTATGAACACTCATGTGCAACTACAATTAAGTGGGGCCAATAACTGACACTCTCTCCACCCCATTTTCTGTCAAGTGGCTTCTCCATTCACTAAGCCCAACTATAATCGTCAAGATCAAAAATCTTCCTTATATGGTTAAAAGAATGGAGTGCTCACGAGGATTTGTGCATCTGTGGATCTTGCAGCAGCAGCAGCTGTGGGGAAATTCAGTCAGAACGAAAAAAACAAACACGGATACGTTGGTCCGCGTTTTGTACGTTAAGGCCCGTTTAGCCGTCCGGACGTTGACGCACGTCGACGTACAGACAGACACGGACGCATAAACGATAGCATTTGTTAGCCTGAACACACTCAACGCATAACAGCGTTTTTTATGTACCCCCAAAGGATGTGATTTGGATAAAAAACAGAGATCGGGTCATGGATTTCAAGTTAATCATAAAAAAAATACTTTTTGAAATGGTTGAATTTCATAACAACTCGAATAACGGCAGTATCGAAAACATGAAACAAAAGGAAAACCATCAGAATCTATTTCCGCAGCTTCACATATTCAAAACGCCAGCAGCAGTTTCTCAGGATCCAGGCAAAATAAAGGTCACGAGCCGAAAATTCAATGAAAGAACCGCCACAGGTGCTCTAGTTTTCGTCAAAAAGAAAGACTACACCACACAAGAGTCCGTCTTTCAATGGAACAGTTTTTAGGGCGTAAAATATCCGAAGAGATGAGAAGAACAAAAAGAAAAATCACACGACGACACATGAAAAAGAATAGCAAAAAACGTGTAAAAAGTGCAATTGTGTTTTTTTCTGAACGACAATTATTGTCACGTGAGGTCATTCGCCAGTGAGGCGACAAAAACCCCATTGAAAATGATGGTGTATACTCTTGGATGTTATTATATGTAATTAGAGATTTTTAGGTTGGAATCTTTGAATACTTTTGAAAAAAACATCTTCTTTTTGGCATAAGCGTTTGCTTTGGATCTCAAACTGAGTGAATGCGCACTCCGATTAATTCACCCGAATATGTTTAAGCCTATATGATTTTGATAACAAAAATCTTCAAGCGTGTTTATTTACCTAAAATTCTCGAAAAAAGACAGAGTGGGACATTATTGAAAACTTTCAACAGAAACAATGAACGTGTAAATTATCTGGAATGTTTCTATTAGAACAAGACAAGAAGCAGCAGGAGAAAAGCGACAAACGGACACAAGAAGAAGTGTGATGAACAGAACACGTTTTCCCAGAGGGAAAAGAAAGAAAAACAAGAAACACGGTGTGAAAATTTACAACACCAACTAACTGCACCGGGTTTCCAAACATAAAAAACAATAAAAATCACAAATAATACGCACACGTTACAAATTGTGCCAAAAATAGAGATTCTTTACGGTATATCCCTGCGTTAGTCGAAGGGAAAATGTTTTTTTTGAAAATAAAAAAAAATACATAGAGCAAAAACATGATATGAAAAAAGAGTTGTTTTCTACGAACTGAAAACAACTGAGTGTTCTAATAAAAAAATCACAAACGTAAAACACAAAGTAAGCTGCACCAAAGCACCTGTGCACGGGGAGGACGGTGTCTGACCGAAAATGTGTAATAATGCAACAGGGTTTTTTATAATTCAATAACGAATCGAATGCGCACCGTAAAACCAAAAGAAATGGGGAGCCAAACAGAGTTGATTTGATTACTTGGTGAATGTAATATTTTCAAGGCTAATTCGGGAACACAATCTGCTGACATTACGTATACATTGTACATAAGTCTAACAAACCGACCACGAAAGCAATCTTTTATTTATACTGAAAACAGTTCGGCCAATTTTTTAATTCACTGGGTTTACAGTGAACGTTTTAGGTTTTTGCTGGCTGCGGACTTGACACCGCGAGTGCTGGACACGGCTTCGCCCGGTGAAAGCGGAGGCAGGGTCCAACAATCGCGGTACTGGACCGCAGCCCATCAATCAAACACTGACAATAAACTTCGTTTTTGCGCACACATGCGTGATCACAAGACACCCTGAAGATGATTGGTTTGAATATAGGTATTTCAAATTTGCGAATTAAAAAATCATTCAAATCCATGCTACAGATTGAACTGATATATTAGATTTGAAGACACAAAACAAAACATACAACTGTACAACTTTCAATTTGAATTTCAAACTCAAATTGAACATCCTATTTACTTAATCAAACCATACACGCTGCTTCTGGTCAGCGTGCCAGGCACGTAAAACAATAAACCCGGCGTTTACGTGGCTGTTGGCTACTTTGTGTGCAAATGCAACCGTCTTCTGTGTTGTTACGCCATTGGCAGGCCGTTTGGTGTTTCGATTATACGAACTCGCCTTTTGTTGTATTTGGAAGTATGGGCAAACTTCACAAACAAACCGTCAAGGCAAGCAAACAAAGCAGACCGTAACAGGGCTTCATAAATGTAGTATTATCTTTGCTGTGATTTGAAAAGAGAAAACAAAGCGTGAAGCAACAACGTCGTTTGTTGCAACTCCTTGTGATCGGCTGTAACCAGTTTGCAGTCCAGCTGACCAGTTTTAGCTGAGATAGTGGGATGAAAATACCATGGGATGATGAGATTGCAGAATCTACAGAAGCCTGGTCTATGAACAAAAGCAACGCAATTAAAAAATTCTCCGCAATTTGAAGTTCGCCAATTTTGCAAAGTTATTACTGGTACGAAACAAAACAAATAATCAAAAACACATCTCTGGCAAAAAAACTAGAGCGCGTAACGTTCAGTCTGAAGTACGTGTTTGAAGCGTTGCGACGTACTCAAAATTGAGAAAGACGTGCAAAACTTCAACGTTTTTTCGACACTCATCATGTGATGCGCATTTTATTTGAAGCGGATTACTGGATGAACGATGTTGCAATGGGGTCTCAAAGGATAATAGTCGTTGAAGTTTGAACATTCGATACTGTTACATAATACGTACTTTATAAACTGTGAGGATTTTTGAATGAATCCAGACTGAAAGTACTCCACGTGGTGCACTCACTCAACTGGTCACTTTGGAGACACCTCCGCAAAGGTGCTCACAGGGCCAAACAAACTTTTGATACATCATTCTGTTTAATAAAACACTAGCGCAAGTGTTGTGTCGCGGCGGCACGTGGCAAAGAAAAATGCATTATTATTTGCTCAGTTTTTAATATAAACAATAAATACCATACTAAAATATTCAAAACGTAATTTGCGAGCGCAAACACAAAATTTTGCTGAACTGGGTGAGTCTGAGTTTCAATAACGTAAGTTTTTTTCACCAAGTCCAATTCTCAACAATTTCAGATTTATGTATCAAACAGAGGGAATAATACTGTGCATGGGCTCTCTTAGATTGTCAACAAAATGCGTGAGTTTTAGGTTTGCAATTGGTTTTTTGCAGATTATGCGTACATACTGTAGTTATAGAAAAAGTGCCGAGCAACGATAACTGAGTATTTTTTACGTAAAATCTTGGTAAATATTTGAAAATTTAAAATTATCTCAAAACGTCCCCGTGCATGAAGAACATGAACCTGCAAAAACAAGGCAATAAGCACGCGCGTACCAGATGTTCCAAGTGCTTAAAACACTTCTGTATGCGCACTTGTTATTCTCAAGCACTCCACAGAGTGATAAGTTTCAAAAATTATGTCACCAAAATACGGCTGCTGAAATTTGAGCCACTAAATTATCAGAAAAATATTTGAGTTTTATGATAATACCTAGAAAATCACAAAAAAGATATAGAACACACGTCGTTTCTACAATGTTCTATGTGGTTTCGTAAAATACATAAAATGACATGGAAACTGTGAAAAACTACAAAAAAACACACGGAAAACCAATGAAATCTGAGAGCAGAACTAACAAAAATACACGAAGCCGTGTTGCACGAACCGACTGTTCGATCTGCTGCACCGTTTCGTTGAGCGCCGTGCAAAGATCGGCTGATTTTCGACTGAATTCCTTCAGCTGCTGATGATAATCCAACAGGCGTTCTTCCTGGAAATAGAACAAAACAACGTACTTTTTTGAAATTTTGTTTTGAAAAGTTCTTCTGTCAAACACAGAAAAGGGCTGCTGTTTGTAAATTGTTTTGTAGGTTTTAGCTTTAAAACTTATTTCTTGGCACCAAACAACTTTATGCAACGGAAAAGTTTGATACAATATGTGCACCTGTAGTAAAACAAAGATTGAATCAGTGCTTTTGCCGATGTGTGTTGTGCATACTCGATGTGTAAATATGCAGGTCACAGATCATCTCTGACTTTTTTGTGTCTATCGCTCAAATACACTTTTTCTCGACGTTACATCTTTTTTGCATTATGAATTTTTCATTTATACTGTACAGTTCATGTGTGTATATTGCAGTTAAATTTTCGAAACTGACAGTGTTTGAATATAAGCGAGCATGAAACCTGGTACATTTTCCAATAGATCGACAAGCAAAGATTGCAACTGCGCGGTGCATGTGTATCTTCACTTTTTGTTCGTTTGTAGATGTTACAATATAATTACGGTTAAAATTAGAGTAAAGGTGCGGCCTTGTCGATATAAAATCAATCATGATGTATGACAAATAAACTTGTGAAAAAAGGTCAACCATGCTGTTGACGCGTCTACTGTGATTGGCTGTGGTATCTTGCTTTTTGACAAAAAAAGTACTAGCGTGACACGGTGCATGTATCCCCACGCTGTCGTATATATCACAGAATTCACCGAACAAACGGCCTGAACAAACCGAGCAGATATGCAACAGTGAAAGAGAGACGTTTACGCATTTTGACATGTTTGCTTTCTTCTACCCGAAACAATGATCATCAAATCTTGCTACATCGAACCAAGATCAAGCGTGCATTGCCACGAAAATGTTCACGGAGAACTTTTTGCAGACGTGCAGAGTGCACCAAAAAAGTGCAAATTCAAAACTGCTCGACGCAAATCCCATACTTTTGGATGCCTAAAGGCCCGTTCATACGGACGTATGCTGACGTACGTCGATGCACGTCAAAGGCACGTCTCCATGGACGGTAGTATGCAATAACACGATACCTGACGTGACGCGACGTGCCGTACATGCATACGTCTGTATGAACGGTATAAGCTAAAGACCGTTTATATCTGACGTACGCGCATACGCCACGGCACGTCACGTCAAGTCCCGTGTTATTGCATACTACCGTTCATACCTGACGTTACGTCGACGTACGTCTGCATGCGTCAGGTATTAAGGGGCTTTAAAACATGAGACGTGGCGTGATGTGACATGACGAGCCATGCCGTGCCGTGCCGTGTACGCATGTATGAACGGGCATTAAACATATTCCCAATTCTATTTCAAATCCTATTCCCATTCCCAATCCTATTTTTACTCTTATTACTATTCCAATCAACGAAAACTGCCGGCTCCAATAAACTGCCACTGAGTCGCCAAACTTGTGTCTCAGTAAGTGCCGTATGCGGACAAAAACAATTTTCAGTAAGCTAGCTCGAATACAGATGATCCAGATTTTTTCTAGGTTACCAAAAGGAGCTCCAAAAGAAGAAAACATCAAAAACAGAATAAAAGCCAAATAAGGACAAAAAGGAGAAAAAAGTATGAATTTGAAAAAATAAATGATATAGAAAAGATAAATTTGCGTATGGCACGTTTGTTCGTTTTACCCTAAGACGCTGGCGTGAGCTAAGCGATTACCTACATATTTCATGGTTGGCCAGCCTAACAATGTACTCATATTGTTGTATAGTAGTGCACACACATTGTTAAAACAAAAAGTCAGTAAATCATTAAAAATCGATAGCTTCTCTAAACAGTCTGTGTTTTTCGGTTTTGTCAATAAAACACAGCAAATATCTATTACCAGGAGGCAGAGTAAAGTTTTTCTTAATGCATGGAAAAGAAATTTTGCTGTACAATGCATATGTTTTTAAAAATGCAATTGACCTCGTTTTTTCATATATTCACAGCTTGCATGAAAACTTTTTTATCTGTTTTACATTGATTTATAGATGTTTACTTTTTTGCATGTAAATAAAGTCACGCTACTGCAAAACCACACAAAAACATGCACAATTAGGACCGATTACTGCGTTGTAATCGAATGGCGCTGGGGCACAAAACTGAGATTAAAGTTGTTTTGATGGCACGAAAAAAATTCAATTTTATAATCTTGCAAATTATACTAACCGTTACATTTGATTTGAAAGAATATTTGAGATTATTTCCAAATGCAAAAACATTAAGTCCATTTTATCGATTTGAAAGTTTTAAAAAGGAGCATTTCATAAATTATTCTTTAGTTTTATGCCTTTGTTTGGATTCGAATGTTTACAAAAAACGCATGAGTTGAATTCGAATTTACAGAAAAAAAAACAAAATCAACTTCAAATTCTAAATTCAAACACAACCAAGCTGGATTTTCAAAGAAATGGGTGAATGGGAACTTTTTTCTGCGTTGCGC
>JASANC010003174.1:0-32025 GCA_030248135.1 Theristus sp. LFF4_11
GCTTTTAAACAACAAACGCGGCGCAAAAATATAACTCTTATGTACTTGTATCCGTGTGTACCACAACAGAGACTTGAAAAGCGTTGTCGAGCCAAGTCTTTCACTGCTTACACAAGGCCATATTCCTCCTTTTATATGCGTCTCCCGCATTTTTAGATAATATTTTTAATATTTGCGCCGCTGTTAGCGGTAGAATAAAATTGAATGAATGAATGAATGAACAACGAATGCAGACAGCTTCACATTTTACGATTCAAGATTTCAAGAAAAAATTCTAACGGTATGCAAAAACAGTGCAACGACGACGATAAATGTGTCCACACATGGTGGATCAAACAAAATCAGTTGATCACGTTTACGTACGAGTTGATTAGATTCTTTGGCAATTCTCTGGCTGTTTCTGTTTGGTTGGATGGAAGATGGAATGGAAGTCAATTCGAAGCGACGAGCTCAACTCAAGCTCAACGCATTCAAGGAGATCCAGCATTCAGTGGACCAAACATGATTTGAATAATGAGCGTCGGATTGAGCAGTGACTATGAATTTTGGATCCTGCCAATTCGACGCCCGTTTTTTCAATCATGAAATTCTTGCTGAAACAATTCTTGAAACTCAACTGCTGAGAACCACAAACTCGGATCGACGCTCAACAATGCCAATGGTCGTGTGCTTTGTGTTCCTCACATGGCAGCGCAGCGCAGCGCAGGTGAGCTGCGTTTCAGGGCAGTGGTCAGTTTTATAAAAGTGAGTAGTCTCTGAAAATTAAGGAGTTTTACTCCAGGGTGTTCCAAAAATTTGACCACAACAAATTCCGATTGAATAATTAAAACAAAAGTTCTTTTTTGGCAGAGGCTTCACATTGGGTAAATATTTTTGTCAAATTCAGCACCGAAAGATGTCGTTCTGCCGGTTCACCGCCATAAATTTTTCTCTAAAATTGTCATTGTCTAACTTTTGGAACGCCCTGGAGTAAAACTCCTCACTTTTTAGACACTACTCACTTTTATAAAATTGACCACAGGCAGTCAAATCAGGCCGACCAGGTCGAAGCAGGCCCACCAATTTTCATCAGCGGTCGGAGCACACCCGGTCAAGCCAGGCCTGGTCGGAGCAGAACCAACTTTTAGGAACAACGCAAAATTGGTTGCTGGCTGTGGTCAGTTCTATAAAAAGTGAATAGTGCTTGAAAAGTGAATAGTTCTACTCCAGGGTGTTCCAAAATTTAGACCTTAACAAATTCCGGTTGAATACTTGAATTACAAGTTTATCTTTGACCGAAGTTTTCCATTGATTGGATTGATATTTCTAATTTCGACGCAAAACTGTTTGTCTTTGAAGCTGATGTCTCGATTTTTTTGCAAAATTTCTCAAAGACTAACTTTTGGAACACCCTGGAGTAAAAATGTTCACTTTTCAAACACTATTCACTTTTATAGAACTGACCACTGGTACAGTTTGCTGAGTCAAACGTCATTAAGTGTTCGGATGCGCGACCGAACGTAGCGAGCAGACAGCGCATGACGCAGAATATGAGCAGCTATCCCCTCGTGCGCGTTTTGCAAACTCTCACATGATAATAGCTACAAACTTGGTTCTGTGCACACGAACAGAACACCCAAAGTTCTGGACACGAAAAACGTTTCCTGGGGTAATTTCATCCGTAGATTTTTCTAATTAGACTAATTTTTTGCCCCGACCTTTTTGGGTCAAAAATTGAGCATTTTTTCAGCAGCTCGAAGGTTTTTTATCTGGTTTCAAGTGTTCAAGTGTTCAAGTGTTCAAGGTTTTAAGTGTGCGCCCTTTCAATTTTTACCTGCGACACTTTCTTAGTCGAACAAAACGTTTCCTGGAGTAATTCCATCCAAAGCTTTTGAAAATCAGGTTAATTTTCTGCCCCGACCTTGTTTTGGGATAAAAATTTGGGCATTTTAACAGTTCGCTTGGTTTTGACAGTGTTTCAAGCGTTCGGTCTTTCAAGTTTTTGTCTGAAGTTGTTTTATAATGAAAAAATAATTTCCTGGGGTAATTTCATGCGTAGATTTGAAAATCTTATTGCTTTTTTGCTTCGACCCTTTTTGGGATTAAAAATTGGGCATTTGTAGGAGTTCGCAGATCTTGACCTGGTTACATGTGTTAGCCCTTTCAATTTTCAGCTGTGACACTATCACAGACGAACAAAAATTCCCTGGTTTAAAACGTGTTGCATATAAGGGCGGTACAAGCCCCGGCCCGTGGCTGGATTCGGGTATTTCGAGTTTTTTGCGCTGAAACCAACATAATAGGTGTACTTATTACGCACACCAAATTTTAGGACCAAACTCCAACTCTGTGGTGTACCACAGCCGATTTTAGTTTTTGGCCACTTTTTGGTCCGTTTTGGACCTTTTTAGAAAAACGGTTTTGTTGAGTTTCTGTGTGCTCAAATCGAAAATCCAACATCACCACGTTATTCAGGACATTTTTATGGGTATGTACCGTATTTTTTGTGCTGATATATGAAAGCCTTGGGTTTGCTCAAAGTTGACCATTTTTGGGTCACAAATTCTTTTGTAGCTATTTTGGGCACAGGATCTGGGCTATGAGATCAATTCCACAAGAAAGCCCATGTTTTTCTGCATAGTCTCCACTAAATATCAATGCCGTCCCGGCCTTTGTTTGTCCGCAATAAATCCAGAAAACATCGGAGGTCACTGCTCAAGACACTGAAAATGAGTGCTTTACGCCTGTTGCGTAAAAATAAACATGCTGCATGCTACCAAAAGAAAGTAACGGAGACACAACAACGTGTGCTGAATGCAATGGAGATGCTTTTGCACTAAAGTTCGGTTCGATTGGTTACCCTCTTTACTTAAAAAATCAATTCTAGTCGGTTTTGTGTACAGGGTGGTGCATAAGTAGAGTCTCACATTTTGACCGCTCAAATTTTGCCAACCAATGAACCGATTTGGATAAAACTTTCAATGAGTGTTCCTTAATAAACAACTTAAAAATGTGCAAAGTGTCAGCACAATCCGACTAAAGGGGCTGTGTTACGAAGAAAATTCTAAAATTTCAATTTTCTCGTTTTTCCCGACGCGCATTCACAGATTTTCCAACCAAACAACCACCAAAAAAACACCGATCATTGCACGATAGTCTTTTTTTAAATGATCACCACCAGTATCAATGCACGTTCGTGGTCTTCCTGCAACTGACGACGTCACCTTTCTGCACATATCGACGTTGATGTCGAAGTCGACCGACGCGCACCGCGTGAACTTGCTAAGGCTCAGTGCCATTGCAGCTGGCTGCCATATGATCCGTTTTCGAAGCACTTCGTTTCTCCGTCTAAACCTGCGTATCTTGTTGTGAAAAGAACTGCTGTGCAAACGTAACAGGTGGCAGCTGCAATGGCACTGAGCCTTAGCAAGTTCACGCGGTGAGTGTCGGTCGACTTCGACATCAACGTCGATATGTGCAGAAAGGTGACGTCGTCAGTTGCAGGAAGACCACGAACGTGCATTGATGCAATGGTGTTCCCTACCCGCAGGGGTATGTCACTTTCCACCCGGTCCTGGGGTGACGGCTCCCACTTCCTATTCGGGCTGACGAACTGCTGACGAACGTCATCGACGACGGCGGGCAACCAAGAGGACGACGGGTGATGACGCCAATCAGCGTTGTGCAGCCGTACTGGGCTTGTAGACAAGTCATCAGAGCCCAGGGGAGTGCTTGGACCGCGGTTAGCGGGAGGGGGCGGCAGACTCGCCAGCGGCATAACCTGGGTGCCAGTTGAGTCTGATTGCATCCGCCGGGTTAGTGCTACACTACTCTGCATCTATGCCTTACAGAACAGCTGGTGAAATTGATGGGTGTAGCGGCGCGATTACGAGTCACTACGGGGTATAAATTTGGGTTAGTATACTTTCAATCCGGGTCAGTATTCTATCGCTCAGAATACAACCTGATAGGCAATCCAAGGGGGTCTGAACCAGTCGCACAGTTCTTAACCTGATAGGCAAGCTAAGGGGCTAAACCGATCGCACAGCTCCCAACCTGATAGGCGAGCTAGGGGGCTAACACCGTCGCACAGCTCCCAGCCTGATAGGCGAGCTAAGGGTCTATTCCTGTCGCACAGCTCCCAGCCTGATAGGCGAGCTAAGGGTAGAACTCAGTCGCACAGAACTAGTTACTGATAGGCAAGCAGGGATAGGGGGGCATCAGTCGCTCAGAACTGATCACTGATAGGCAATCGATGACAGGGGAACACTAGTCGCTCCGAATCGGAAACTGATAGGCAAGCCGGCACAGGGGAACCTCAGTCGCTCAGAGTCGGAAACTGATAGGCAAGCCAGCACAGGGGGGGTCCCTCAGTCGCTCAGAATTGCACTCCGATAGGCAAGTAAAACACTAACCCGAGACGAAAGTGAGATTGCACGGGTACGAGACAAATGCGAGCTGATGGCTTAAATTAATAAGGCCAAGATTCTCTCACTGTTTCGACGACGGCAATACACGCACCAACACATTCATTGCATAAAAGCAATACGACAGAGTTCAAATATTCATAATAGAAATAATTGCAACTGAAGTGGGTTCACAAAAACGGAAGGCGAAAAGATCACGTACTCGAAATCTGCGTGGGAAACTCCGCCTTCCAAGCGTCACGGGCACACACAAAGCATGCACAAGCGTGCGCAGGACGTGAATGAACGTGCTGCGTGGCTATACACGCTCTATGCGGGCACGCAACAACAACACGCGTGTACACATAACAATGCGCAACAACAACACGTAAAATCGGAAATTCAATGAAAGTCTGCTGGAAAGTTTCATAACTCAATAAAATATCGATGGATTCGGATAGATCTTGACGAGACGCATCGATTGATATATTGTTTGTTAATAGTTGACAATGTTTTAACTGCTAAAATCGATGATCTTTGAAGTTCAGTTCGAGAACGCTAAGCTACTCAGAAAAAATACACATAATTGCTAAGCTACTACTATAAAATGGTGATTACTTACTGATTGGTTGGATTTGAATTAATAAAAATCATCTGTCGACATCTGAGCTTGCGTAGCGGACGCATAGCTCACTTCAGAATGATCGATGAATGTTCAATTATCATTATTTATGTTTCTTGTTGTTGATTGGTTGAAGTCCGTTGCTGGTTGGTTGGATGTTCGTTGTGGTTAGTATAGGGTTAGGGGCTTTAAAAATTTTTTTTTATTTATTTATTTTTTTTAAATTTGGATTTTTTTTCAAACTTAAAAAAAAAAATTTGAAAATTTTTTCTTCTACTTTGCTCTGAAAATTCGATTTATGGCATAATTTTTTGAAAGTTCAAACCAAATTTTCTTCCCAACTTCTTTGTGTGCTTAGGTAAATGTCATTATTTGGTCATTTTGACCGACGTACTCCATGTTTTTCGATTTGGATGACTTCTAGAGTCAATTTTTAGCGTTGAAATGACTTAACTGAATTGAAATATCGTTTCAGAAATCGTTTTCTTGCAACTTAGAACATGTTTTTCAGTCGGTAGGCCATGAGATGAACATGATATCTTGTTGATTGGCGTATGTTATAGGTCTACAATGGAGTTGTGCGATATATTGTTAAACAATTGGAGCGGAGATGTTGGTTAATACCACATCACACGACCGTTTTTCAGATACCCGATAACATGGCCACATGTTAAAACTTGCGTGCTGAGCTAAACTAACGTGTTAAACTTGCGTCTGTCAGTTGCCCGCAACGTGATCGCGAAATCATGGTACGTGTTTCCGATACGATGATTTGAAGAGTGGGCTCTCGCCATGTGGCAGATAGCATAGCTGGTTGAACCTGAAAGTAAGTGTCTTGGGGGGGGGGGGCGACCGGGTCGACAGGGATTGCCGACTTAGCTACAGCAAACAGGAATTTTTGAACACAGTCAAATTTTGGTAATTTTCTAAAGAGGAACCACTAAGAACGGTTCAATATTCAAGTACACGTGAAAAATTGCCCTGTTTTACTGTTGAAAATGCAACTTTCCCTCTATGAAATGGACATAATTTCAATAAAACACGATTTTCGCTCAAGTTTTTCGGATCGTTCTGAAAATAGTCTAGATGAACTCAGCTCGACGAGACGCTTCGAACGAACCTAACTTGTAAAAAAAAATTTTTTTTAATTTTTTTTTAATTTAAAAAAAATCCGGATTTTTTTCTCCCTAACCCTAGGTTAGTAGACTGTTCAGATGTTCACCGTTGTTGTGCCATTGCTCGTGTTGACTGTTCGTGTTGTGGCTCGCTGTTGCTCGTTCAACCATTTGGGCGGGTTTGCACGGCAGCTCGGGTTTGCACGGCAGCGTGATTACGTCGCGCCAGTGGCTCATTTGTGCGATCAGACTTTGCGCATTTTAGACTTCGACATGCATCACTACATTGATACTGGTGGTGATCATTAAAAAAAGACTATCGTGCAATGATCGGTGTTTTTTTTGGTGGTTGTTTGGTTGGAAAATTTGTGACTGCGCGTCGGAAAAAACGAGAAAATTGAAATTTTAGAATTTTCTTCGTAACACAGCCCCTTCAGTCGGATTGTGCTGACACTTTGCACATTTTTAAGTTGTTTATTAAGGAACACTCATTGAAAGTTTTATCCAAATCGGTTCATTGGTTGGCAAAATTTGAGCGGTCAAAATGTGAGACTCTACTTATGCACCACCCTGTACACAAAACCGACTAGAATTGAATTTTTAAGTAAAGAGGGTAACCAATCGAACCGAACTTTAGTGCAAAAGCATCTCCATTGCATTCAGCACACGTTGTTGTGTCTTCGTTACTTTCTTTTGGTAGCATGCAGCATGTTTATTTTTACGCAACAGGCGTAAAACACTCATTTTCAGTGTCTTGAGCAGTGACCTCCGATGTTTTCTGGATTTAGTGCGGACAAACAAAGGCCGGGACGGCATTGATATTCAGTGGAGACTATGCAGAAAAACATGGGCTTTCTTGTGGAATTGGTCTCATAGCCCATATCCTGTGCCCAAAATAGCTACGAAAGAATTTGTGACCCAAAAATGGTCAACTTTGAGCAAACCCAAGGCTTTCATATTTTAGCACAAAAAATACGGTACATACCCATAAAAATGTCCTGAATAACGTGGTGATGTTGGATTTTTGATTTGAGCACACAGAAACTCAATAAAACCGTTTTTCTAAAAAAGGCACAAAACGGACCAAAAAGTGGCCAAAAACTAAAATCGGCTGTGGTGCACCACACACAGAGTTGGAGTTTGGTCCTAAAATTTGGTGTGCGTAATAAGTACACCTATTATGTTGGTTTGAGCGCAAAAACTCGAAATACCCAAATCCAGCCATGGGCCGGTGTCACGATTTTATTTCCCCGTGTTTTTATTTCCCCGCACGGGGATTTAACCATGGTGCTAAATCCCCGTACGGGGAATGGACTATGGTGTTAATTCCCCGTAGCCGTTTTAAAAACCCCGCATGCAGTATTTCCAAATCCAGCTGAATACAGGCTGTCACATGCCCACAATACAACGCGAATCCGTGTGCGGTGCAGTGCAAATCGTAGTGTGCATTTTATTCACATGCAGAAGTAAGAGGAAATGGAGCACACTTGAGGAAATAAATTTGTCACGTGTGAGAAAGAGGTGCAAAGTGAGTAGCACATGTGCAATTCGAACAACACAAAAAGCCGTGTTGTTTTTAAGAAAAAAAAACAAAAATAAAACACTTTTGAATAAATAGCATAGAACAAAACAACAACAACGCAAATTGTATAAATCGAGCAACAATACATGAAATTCAACAGTTTTTGAAGCACAGAAATCATAAATTGGGGGTGCAAGAAGAAGACAGAAAACCAATAATCACGCGTGAATAAGAGTGATCAAATTGAATGGCGTGAAAAAACAAAATGCGGCCGTTTGTTTCAACAAAACAACGATAGACAGCACCAAAATGGGTTTTTGAGTGTTACAAGGGGGCCTGAAAGACCAATCGGCAATCACAACAACAATTATCATGACAACAACAAAAAGAGGAGTGGTAGATTACACCAAATACACCAAGTCAAAATGGTTGCCTTGCGAATGATCGATGTATATTGCACAATAATCTGGGTTGCTGGCTCGCGCGTCACAAGCGCAGCCAAAATGCACGTGCTCCCACAGAAGTTTCTTGCCACCGCCCAGTCCGTTGCGTGTGTACACATAGATGCACGTGTTGAGCCAGCTCGATGTGCAGCCAATTTCCAAATCCAGTGCGTACTCACCCTGCAGTGCATATTCACCAAAGAAGTCAGCCAATATCAACCGTTTTACATATAAATTATTTTATGAAAATCAATTTTATAAACAAAACACTGAAATTGGCTAAGTAACGTCTTGCTTACTGGAGTAGCGACGCGTGTCGCTTCGGCCTCTGCGTATCTTCCACACCAGCGCATGTAACCAGCAATGGCTGCTCGCACTTCGGAGTGGTACTCTTGTGATCCTGTCATCGCCAGCGAAATAGCCCTGTGACAAACACTTTTTTGGGCGGCTGTAACCTTGAGGGTGTAAAATTTGAATGAAAAATAAATATTGTTACTTTACCTGTACCAACAGTTACCGTCGCCACGGATTGCGGCACAGCGTTCAGGCTTTTTTGATTCCGTGAAATAATATGGCAGCTTCTGATTATCGAACACGCCGCGCTTTCGTTTGATTCGAGTTTCTCCTGTGATGTAACCGACGACTGTTATCTTTTGGTTCAAACAAGACCAAACCAACAAATCAAACAAAGGATTAAGCAAGCAAACAAGCAAATGCTAGAAGTAGACTGACCTACACTCAGTTTGTGGATTTGCTTATTTTGCCATGCGCGTGTCACATGTTTGAACACGTAGAGTGTCTCCACCTCGCCAATCGCTGCGTATGCCGCATGAACTGCAGATGCTGAGGTTGATGCCGTTTCGGCAGCGGTTGAGTTCGAGGCACGATCGGTTGCACCAGCGTCGGTTGAGGTCGACGCAGGATCGGTTGCACCAGCGTCGGTTGAGTTCGAGCCACGATCGGTCGCACCAGCGTCGGTTGAGGTCGACGCAGGATCGGTTGCACCAGCGTCGGTTGAGGTCGACGCAGGATCGGTTGCACCAGCTTCGGTTGAGGTCGGCGCAGGATCGGTTGCACCAGCGTCGGTTGAGGTCGACGCAGGATCGGTTGCACCAGCGTCGGTTGAGTTCGAGCCACGATCGGTCGCACCAGCGTCGGTTGAGGTCGACGCAGGATCGGTTGCACCAGCGTCGGTTGAGGTCGACGCAGGATCGGTTGCACCAGCGTCGGTTGAGGTCGACGCAGGATCGGTCGCACCAGCGTCGGTTGAGGTCGACGCAGGATCGGTTGCACCAGCGTCGGTTGAGGTCGGCGCAGGATCGGTTGCACCAGCGTCGGTTGAGTTCGAGCCACGATCGGTTGCACCAGCGTCGGTTGAGGTCGACGCAGGATCGGTTGCACCAGCGTCGGTTGAGGTCGACGCAGGATCGGTTGCACCAGCGTCGGTTGAGTTCGAGCCACGATCGGTCGCACCAGCGTCGGTTGAGGTCGACGCAGGATCGGTTGCACCAGCGTCGGTTGAGGTCGACGCAGGATCGGTTGCACCAGCGTCGGTTGAGGTCGACGCAGGATCGGTTGCACCAGCGTCGGTTGAGGTCGACGCAGGATCGGTTGCACCAGCGTCGGTTGAGGTCGGCGCAGGATCGGTTGCACCAGCGTCGGTTGAGGTCGACGCAGGATCGGTTGCACCAGCGTCGGTTGAGTTCGAGCCACGATCGGTTGCACCAGCGTCGGTTGAGGTCGACGCAGGATCGGTTGCACCAGCGTCGGTTGAGGTCGACGCAGGATCGGTTGCACCAGCGTCGGTTGAGTTCGAGCCACGATCGGTCGCACCAGCGTCGGTTGAGGTCGACGCAGGATCGGTTGCACCAGCTTCGGTTGAGGTCGGCGCAGGATCGGTTGCACCAGCGTCGGTTGAGGTCGACGCAGGATCGGTTGCACCAGCGTCGGTTGAGTTCGAGCCACGATCGGTCGCACCAGCGTCGGTTGAGGTCGACGCAGGATCGGTTGCACCAGCGTCGGTTGAGGTCGACGCAGGATCGGTTGCACCAGCGTCGGTTGAGGTCGACGCAGGATCGGTCGCACCAGCGTCGGTTGAGGTCGACGCGGGATCGGTTGCACTTGCTGGCGCCGAGGACTGATCTTCAGAATCCGATGATTCTCCCAGGTTGCCGCGGTCAATGTACAGTTTCAGTTGGTCTCCGTTGAATTTTCTGGCCAGGCGTTCAAGTTGGTAGACATTTTTGCCGAATGACTGTGATATCCTCCTGGGTCCAAACATCCGGGCCTCCAGCTTGTCACCTTTGCGTGTACAGCGCCTAAGGTTGGCGTACATTACCCGCTGTCCGACCACAAAATCGCCTTTGCCTTTGTGCCGCATTGCGTACTGCCGTTTCTGATTTTGCTGTGCACGCTTGATGCGGTTCAGCGCGTGACATCGTTTCTCATCAACGGTCTGCTGTTCTGCTGCAGCCTAAACACATTCAGTGCAGACATAAAAACGTGCATAAAAACGAAACACATCGAATGCTCAAACACGCAAAACCTGTGTGTCCTGTGGCTGATGTTTCACGAAAAATAGAGAAGCGTTAGGACGATGGTTGTGGTCGACAGTGGAAGCTTTATCAGACGCTATCTGACTCCAAAACAACACACCAAATCACACAAACAAGGCACTTATATACAAACGGAATCACCAATTATCTGCTAATTATCTCCTTTAATCACCTATTATTTACTTTTCCACCCTTAAAGCGGGAAAAAGGCACAACACAAGCTTGAACATAAAGTTCCAATTTCAATATCAATTCAATAATCACACTGAAGAACGAATCCGCTATCGACGAACGACTTCCTTGAATTCAGCACATTGATGAACATCGCCGTTGATTGACTTCCGAATTCATCGCCGTTGATTGACTTCCGAATTCGCTCATCCACTGAACATCGTTGTCGAATGCCTCGAACAATCGCCTCAACGAAGGATTCCTCAGCTGTCCAACATTTTCTGGTTGCACCTGTTTCTTTCCCCTGACAACAATTTTCGGTCGACGTGCTCTTCCGGACTTTGATCAATGTTTTCGCCTTTTTGAAATGACTATTGGTGCTCAATTCTTCGTTTTCACTCGGGAACATTTGAGGCAACATCTGCTGAACTGATTCCTTGGTTCTTGACTAGTCATCTCCTCGCTGACATTGATTTGTCACTTTGTACTGGATTGCGTGTGACAACAACATCAATCCAATGAATGTCATCGCGAAAAGAATCCAAAATTTCTTGAACAGGAAAGTTGCACAGCAAAAATGCGACATCCGAATGTTCTGGTTATTTTCAGTTGCTGCCGATTTTCTCTTTGAGCTCTGACTTTCTGGCCTGTTCTGTTTTTGTGTGTTTTCATTCTTTGACGAACAGCGCATTCGACGCAAGCACAATTGCTCGCACGATTTCTTGCTCTTTATGAGGCGCAATTCTTTGTTGTTCTTTGTTGTAACTTTGATCGCGAGCTTTTTCAATTTATTTCGGCCAATTATCATATCAATATCGTCGTCCAAATCATCCATGACTGAAAACTGACACCAATGAATCGTTTGTCCGTCGACTGACAACGTTGCACGGCATGTGCCTTCCACTCGTACCGGCGTGCCGTTCACTGCTCGCATTGTGTGCCCGTTGGTTGTATCGATCTTGAATCCACGCTCCACTGCGTATTTCTTCGAAAGAAGCATTCCATCGGAACCTGTGTCAACACAATAGTGCTGAACAACTTCGTCTTCCAGGATCGGACGTTCGAACTCTCCGTTATCCAATTCAAGCGGAGGAAACGAAACGTTGGTTGCCTTCAAGATGCCAACTTTTTGCTGTGGCTGTATTGATTCAACATCAACATTCTGTTTCGGCTGGAACTGCTGACGGCTTGTGCCTTGCCGATTTTGGTCATTTTGGCTGGTGTTGTGCCAATTTGGCATTTGGTTGAACGATCGCTGTCCACACGAATCGTAGTGTACTTCGTTGTTGTGTGGCACATTACGTCGTTGCCAATTCGAGCGGCAGTGCGCTTCATGGTTGTACGACCCATTTTCATACGAGCTTGAATTCGAACTCCATCGGCTGTACTGATTCTCTCTGAATCTGTTTCTGTTCACAAAACCCAATTCACTGGATGGGGCATACGTTCGCTCTAGATAAGCCAGTGTCTCGGACAGACTGCTGCGCACATACTCCGGCTGCCGATCATAAACATTCCTGGCATAATAGGACAAGCAAACACGAACATGCTGGAGCGCTACGTTTTCCGGCGCATCACTCATTTCCAAACGAATTCTCAAGCCATCCATCCAAGCACGGAAGTTCATGTTCACTTTTGGATCGAAATACTCCCAACCACCTGACAACAGTTTGAATGCGCGTTCACTGCACCATGTACTTTGGTGACTCAGTTGGTTGAAATCATTAGGCTTGACACAATAGCCACGATAGTCATCACATTCGTCGCGACATTCAAATCTTCGTTCGCGAGCTTTGAACTTTTCATTCTCTTCCATTTGATCGATCTTGTTAACGATTTGGCGGAACGTGTATTGTTCGCATGCCATTTCCGTCGCCTTTGACTCAAAAGCTGCATTGCTCAACCTGGCCGAAAATAGGTCTGCAAGTATTGCATCGATTGGATCTTCGTATCGACCATTCTCATCACACGCTTGACCTCCCATTTCCAAGTACAAACTCTCCAACCGCATGGCAAACGCACGTACTGATTCGTTACTTTCACGGCGTGCTCTTATGAACTGTGATGTTGCACTAATACGCACGTTACGAGAACCGTAGCAACGATTCAGATACTCGAACATTTTGTTCAAACTCGTTCGCACGTGAACTGGTTGTGTATCAAGCGCATTACGTGCATTTTGACCCAGACACAAACGCACATGAGCGATAGCCGTTTTTTCATCAACCGGGAATGTTTCAAGTCGGCTTCGAACATTCTCACTCCACACTTTGAAACTCAATTTGCCGTCGATATCAAACGTTTCAAACTGTGCCGTTAACAGCATACGAGCATTTTGACTGTGGTTACTGTGACAACATTCAGTATCACTGTTTGAATCACGCTTATTATTGCCACCAATCTGCTTTTCATCACGATTAGTCAGTGCAGCCAGAATTTGTTGTTGCTGCATCAGCAACTGCATGAGCGGTTCTTTGAAACCCGTGTTTGAATCTGTTTTTTCGGAATTGTGATTTGAGATTTGGACACCTGACGCAATATGCGTACCCTTTTTCAGGGCTGGTGCAGTTGTACCTGGTGCACTCTTATTCAGAGGCACACCTTTTTTCAAGGCTGGTACGGTTGAACAAAAAGGGGCACCTGGTGCTCTCTTAAGCAGAGGCACACCCTTTTTCAGGGCCGGTGTGGGATAGCGGGACGTCCGTACCCTTAGGCCTCGTTTAGATGATGTCAAAGACGCAATGCTTGTGTTGGCAACCGATGAAACACTGCCACTGGCTTCGCTGCTTGTTGTCGTTTGATGCCGGCGTTGTCGACGATTCATCATGTGGAATGATGATGATTGATGAGGTTGCGTGATTTCAGTTGTCGGGCTCACCAGAAGCGTTAGGACGATGGTTGTGGTCGACAGTGGAAGCTTTATCAGACGCTATCTGACTCCAAAACAACACACCAAATCACACAAACAAGGCACTTATATACAAACGGAATCACCAATTATCTGCTAATTATCTCCTTTAATCACCTATTATCTATAGAATTACTATGAGTATGAAAAATAAACAACTTCAGGCCCAACCGATTCTCCTGTCGCATCAGTGCCAGTCATATCCAGCTCAAGTGGCAGACGTGCGCGCACGCCGTAGACGAGTTCGAATGGCGTCTTTCTGGTCGAAGCTTGTTGACTGGTTCGGTAGGCAAACAAACACGAACGGAGTTTCTCGTCCCAATCATCGGCTTCGGCTGACACAACTTTAGACAGTGCGTCGCACAATGTCTGGTTGACACGCTCTGTTAGTCCTGTTTGGGCAAAAACACAAAACATAGTACTGACATGGCAATACAGACAGTCACGTCCGCGCACATAATACACGCAGTGGCATATTTACTTAACGTGTAACATCAGCCGTGAGCGTGTTTTTTATTTACCGTATCATATTATTGCGATTTTTTTCTCAACCATCCCGAGAATCGTCCAAGGGAAAACATAAAAAATTGTTTACCGTTGGACTGCGGGTGATATGCGAGCGTACGGCGATGTTCAATGCCCAACTCGGCGCAGAGACGGTCGTTGAGTTGGTTGCAGAATTCACGTCCTTGGTCACTTATTAGCGTTTCCATGACGCCAAATCGACCGATGATTTCCTGGACACAGTTCAACACGCACTCTGCGGTCTTGTCGCGAATGGGAAACGCCTCGACCCATTTAGTCAGGTACTCTGTTGCCACGCAGATGTATTGATTTTCTCGAGTGGTGACAGGAAGTGGGCCAACCTGTGGCACATTAGAAGTTATTAGTGATTTACTAGCCATTACGTTTTACGTTTAAATTTTGCTGATTTCAAATTGCCGCGCAGCCATGAAACATTTTCTCTATCTGTGCGTACAAACGCATATTGGGTCACGTTGAATAAGAACGATAATACCACACGATTTCAGCCAATTACAGATGACTGCAAGTTTTTTACCTTCAGTCTTTGTCAATGCACGCAATAGAAAGAAGCGAGATAAAATGCCCAATAAAAACTAACGAGATCAATGCCCCATTGAGCAAATGCACGGCCAGGTACTCCAACCGGATGGAGTTCAGCACATTTTTTTGGCAACTTTGATGATCGCTGACAGACGTCGCAAGACTCCACGTACTTTTTTATGTCGCCATACATGTCCTTCCAGTAAAACCGTTCAGCGGCTTTTGCCTGCCTACTCAACAAAAAAACAAAAATTGCAGGGTGCACGAATCGATAAGTACCAAAGGAGACAGAACATCATTGGATACCCACAAGTATTCAGTGAATAAGTCATGTGATTCAGAACACGCGCAAAAGTGAAAGCAACGTTTTTTCAACCAAATGTCAAAACACGAACGTTTTAGCGATACCACAGTGGCCGCCAAGCGCGCTGGAGTGGCAGTCGCGCATCACCCGATCGATCTCGGTTGTCATGACAACGCGAAATTTGCCAGTCGTCTGTTCGCCATCCTCCAACTTGTGTCGGACGCGCTTCGTCCTGTAGAGAAATCGTTCTTCGTACGTGTAATGCGCATATCGCACCCTGAAGTCCTTTTTCACGTGTCGCTTGTTTTGGCCGCCTTCGACGTGCTGCTTCAGCACCCAATCCGGATAAATGCGATCATTTTCTGGACTTGTCAAATACGTAACAACCTCCTGGTACAGCTGCGGATCCATTGCTTGGTGACTAGCAAAAAAATTTAAGTGCACTTTTAGAACCAAAAAGTAAAACAAAAACACGTTTGAAAATGTTCAATGAGTGAAAACAATCCAACAGAGCAAACGAAACAAAATTGACAGAGAAAAATATAAGTTCACTTTTAAAATCAAAAAGTACAATTAAAACATCTTTGAAAGAGTTGTATGAGTGAAAACGAATCCAGCAAAGCAAACGAAACAAAATGACAGGTAAAAAACCAACCGAACAGCATGAATAAAAAAGTCTGCAAACGCAAAACGGTCCATGACTGGGACACATTTTGTGTAGTCGTGTATCGATAACTGTGACGTAATTATGCACCTGGGTGAACATGCCACACTAGTTAGTGAGTGTTTCAATTCTGTGGCCAGTAACCGAAACGTAATTCACACGATACGTGTTTTTCTCTTTGCGTCCACTTTGTTCTCTTTATTTCACATCATTGTTGAAGTGATATTTGTGATACGTTACCATTTGCACCGCACACGGATTCGCGTTGCATTGTGGGCATGTGACAGCCTGTATTCAGCTGGATTTGGAAATACTGCATACGGGGTTTTTAAAACGGCTACGGGGAATTAACACCATAGTCCATTCCCCGTACGGGGATTTAGCACCAAGGTTAAATCCCCGTGCGGAGAAATAAAAACACGGGGAAATAAAATCGTGACACCGGCACTTGTACCGCTGCTGTACCGCCCTTATGTGCAACACGTTTTAATTTCATCTGTAGAGTTCAAAAATCTAGTTTTTTTGCTCCGACCTTTTTGGGATCAAAAGTTTGGCATTTTTAAAAATTCGCAAGGTTTTGATCTGGTTTCAACTGTTCGCTCTTTCTTTTTTTTCACAGTTGCTTCAGATTTGAAAACATGGTTCTTGGGGTAAATTGACACATGGAGTACGAAAATCACCTTTATTTTTGTTTTCAAGGCTTGTGAATGCCAAAATTCATGTTTCCTTTTTAATGCAGATTTTTCACCCCCCCCCGTTTATAAATAAGCAAAATTCGTAATAGAAAGTTGACACGAACAACAGTGCGATTATTGACTTGCTAAAGAAACAAAGTGAAATGCTCAGTGTTTTGATGAGCAAATTCAACGCGCCACAAGCTGTCACGAATAATATCGATCACACGTATGGGCGCCCGCCTGCGTTCATTTCTCCTGACGTGCAGAATGCGCTCCAAATCGATCGGAGCGTCAACCAGGCGATCGCTACAGAGACCGAGCTGGCCGAGCGCAAAGCAAAAGCGAACAATCTGGTGTTGTCGGGTTGGCGCGAGGCGACGCCGCGGCTCTCAATGTTTGGCGACAATCGATCCAACGAACACGTCAACTCAGAATTGAAGTTCGTTCGGGACGTCGTGACTGATGCTGGCGGCAATCGTGAGGACGTGAAGGAGGTCTTTCGTTTGGGCACGTACTCCGATGCTGCTCGCCCGGGTGGACGACCGCGCGGACCGCGCTTGCTGAAAGTGATCTTGGATTCGCCGCAGGCCAAGTCGTTGCTCCGGGAGAACATCAAGAAATTCGGTGATCACAAATCTATTTACTTTCGAAATGACAAGACCGTCGCCCAGCGAGCAATTGAGGCTGAGGCACGTAGCATTCTGTATCGTTTTCGTGGTCTCAATGACTCGAATAAGAATTGTGTTTTGCGTGAAAGTTTTGATGGCAAATTCACAATCAGGCAGAAAGTCAACACGAATGGTCATTCTGATTGTCGTTTTGTCGCCGATCCGTTTTCTCCGGACTTTTTAGGTCGGCTGACCGCCGCTTCTGGAGGCGACAAGGGTTCTGGCACGGGTGCTGGTGGTCAATAGGATCGCGGCTCTCTTGACAAAAAACCACACCATAACAAACCAGGTTCTACTGTTCATTTTTATTTTGCTAATGTTCGTTCTATTTTATCTCAAAACAAGAGAGACGCCTTGGACAACATGCTGTTGGGTGATTCAAATGTCTCATCAGACAAAATTGTTTATTTACTTGCTGAAACCTGGCTAAATCAAAGCGTGAGCGATTCAACAATTGTGAATGAGCACCAATATCAAGTTTTCCGACTTGATAGAAAATATGGCGAGCGAGGAGGTGGCCTTCTTTGCCTGGTTCCAAAAACGATGAAAGCCAAACTCTTACCCAACCTAACTTCCTGCTATTCAGATTTTGAGATACTGTCTCTCAAACTGTTTCTCAACAACACCAGTTTTATTGTGGCAATCGTCTATCGTATTCCCGGCTCCCCTACTCGAAATCTAGCCACGTGGAAAAATTTATTAGATTCATTGTCTAAACTACTTGAAACTGGTCAAGGAACCTTCATTTTTGGAGACTTTAATCTTCCTGGAATAATTTGGTCTCCTTCTATTCGCTGCGGCCCCCAGGATAAAAAAGCATGTTTGGAATTTATTGACAGAACGGATGAACTGGGCTTAACACAGATGGTTTCGCTTCCCACTAGAAATGAAAATTTTCTGGATTTAGCTTTTGTGTCTGCTACAAACTTAGTTGAAACGTGTGAAATATCGGACCCATTCGGCTTTCCCAATTGCTCAAGTGATCACAAATCTATCATTCTAAAAACATGCATTAGTTTTGGCAGTAAACCTGAAATTATTCAGTATAAAGATTATAGCCATGGAAAATGGCATGAAATTGAAAGAAAGCTCTTGAACTTCAATTGGAAACCAGCTTTTAGTAGTTGCCAGACAGTAAATGACATGTATAACCTATTTTGTAATGTCTGCAAATTTGTTATCGACAATTTCATTCCGATTAGAAGGCGTTCTGCCTCAAAAGGTAAACTTTTGCCTTGGAGACGGCGTTTGCATAAGCTGCACATGATACAATGTCGTCTCAAGAAAGTTTCAAGAAATGGTGTCAACCAATATCTTTCCTATCAGGTAATTAATCACATCATACAAAAAATGAAAAGAAAAGAAGCAACTGCAGCCGACAACAGGGCATTCCAAAATCCAAACCCTAAAAAATTTTGGTCCGCTGTCAACAGGAGAATCAAGAAAAGCAGATCTTTACCAGTACTAGAAAGCGTAGATGGAGAGCCACTGGTGTCTGACATTGATAAAGCTGTCGCTTTCAATGATTTCTTTGCGAAAAGTTTCAAGCAAAAAGATCACACAGTAAAAATACAAGTTGAAAACGAACCTTCCTCGCTAGTAAAACAAATAACACCAGAAGTGGTGTTCTCTTACCTACAAAAACTAAATAAGAAAACAGTTTGTGGTCCTGACGGCGTTCCTCAAATTTTCTTGAAAAAACTGTCTGCTAGTTTAGCCGAACCCCTCTCTATGATCATGGATGCATCCTTGCATAGAAGCGAGGTTCCCGATTTTTGGAGGCAAGCTGTCGTTCAACCTATCCCGAAAAAAGTTAGCAGCCCTTATTTGCATAATTACCGACCGATATCTCTAACTTCAAATGTATGCAAAGTTTTAGAAAAAATTATATAATAAGGGATGAACTGATTAGTTTTTGCTTACAAGAGAACATCTTTTCCCCCTACCAGTTTGGTTTCATTCCTGGACGCAGGGTGGAGACTCAACTCTTACTATGTCTAAATGACTGGACAAAATCCCTTGATGATGGTTTTGGAACTGACGTTGTCTATTTGGATATCTCGAAAGCTTTCGATACGGTTTCACACTGCATTCTTCTTCAAAAACTATGGGATCTTGGAATTAAACATTATTTGTTGAACTGGATTAAAGCCTACCTTCAAAATCGATCCCAGTGGGTTCGTATCAACACTGCTAAATCAAAACCTGTTGAGGTTACCTCCGGAGTGCCCCAAGGTAGCGTACTGGGACCAGTTCTTTTTGCGCTGTTCATTAATGACCTCCCTCAAGTGATATCGCACTCTAAATGTGTTTTGTATGCTGATGACGTTAAAATTTACAGAGAAGTGTATCACTGGAAGGACAGAGCTGCAATCCAAAGCGATCTTGATGCTTTAAACAACTGGATGAAGCTTAACTCCCTCGATTTATCTGTCTCAAAAACAAGGATTCTCCACGTGGGACCCAAGAAAAATCCTCATTTCCAATATACAATAGACAATAAAACTATTGAATCAACACCAGCAATTAGAGATCTACGTGTACTTGTTGATGAATCCTTGAGTTTCAATGACCATATTCGGACCGTTGTCATAGTTGGCACCATCAAGCACTGCTTCCGCATTAGAACAAAAAGTTTCAGGCTGCGTCTGTTCAAAACACTCGCCCTGCCCCACCTAAATTTTTGCCCAACTGTTTGGTCTTCATCTCTAATAGGTCTAAATAAGCTTGTTGAATCTCCACAAAGATCTTTTACAAAATATTTACTCGGCTATGAAATGAACACATCATACCAGGACAGGCTTCACCAAACTGGCTTACTCCCTATTATAATTCAAAGACACATTTCAGACCTTACCATGGTTTACAAATTTATCCATTCTGTTACTTTCGTTCCCTTTCTGAACGATTTCTTTATTTTTCAACAAACCGGAACAGGTACTCGAGGTCATTCACTCAAACTCGCAGTTCCCAGAAACAAGACCACTATCAGGAAAAATTTTTGGTGCGTTAGGACCATACATCTCTGGAATCTTTTGTCTGATGAAACTGTCACCTCACCAACTACAGCCAGTTTTCGGAGGCGTCTCAAAACACAGGAATATAAAAAAATTCATTCATTTGTCTTTGGTAAATTTTCTGCTGCATTGGAATAGACAGGAGAGTCCGCCCAGCCGCCAGCACTCTTTGTTTTGTTTTGTTTTGTTTTGAAACATGTTCAACTGAATGTGATTGCGTTTTTGTTTTGAATCACATGTGCTCTTTTGTGCGACGTTTCGTGTTGTTTTCTTTTTTCTTGTATCTGGTGCAAGTTTGTGTCCATGTCACAGCTCTTTTTATCTCGCGTTTTTTCTGTGTGCTCTTGTGGCTTTTGTGTTCAGGGTATTCTTTTTGTTAACTAGCACTGTTACTTGCTTGCTGTTGCTCATCACTTGCTGTTAGCTGTATTTGGGATGGCACAGGAAAAACAAAAGCCCATGAACAAAAAAATAACAAAAAAAACAAAAAAAAAGAAAAAAAAAGAAAAAAAAGAGAAAAAAAACAAGAGAGAAAAACTGCGATGAAGAAAAGAAAAGCAACTGTGCCGTGTTTATTTTGCTTTCTCTTGCTTAATTTAATCGTGCCTGAATGTCAATCGTGGCCGTTGTGCGCTGTCTGATGTTGTCGGTTCGTGATCGCGCTATTTTATTTATTTCTTCTCTCAAGCTTCAATTGTGTTTGCGCGTTTTTTTAACATTCAATTGTTTCTGACTGTCGACGGTTGGTTTTATTTTGTGGATTTTGTTTCTTTGTGTGAATACCCGGGCAGTCATCTGCCCATTCGTTTGCATCGACTTTTTGCTTGCTTTCATTCATGCATTCACCAAGTTCATCAATAATCTTGTGTTTCTTTAGGTTTTTTTTTGTGACATCAATTGTGTTTGTTTTGCATAATGGAAGTTTTGTGAATGTGTTGATGTGAACTGGCCGTGAGGCATACAAATAAAATTGATTGATTGATTGATTGATTGAACTTTGATTGCGTTCAAAGAAGCACTCCATGCCTGTCGACCGGCTGGCAGCATCAGGAACGCAGTCCAAGTTCGAGATCCACCCCGTATTCAACGTCACCACCGCCTCCACCTTTTGGAGGGCACGGAAACAAAACCGTGTTTCACGCCAAAAATAAAAAAAAACTGTTTTTACCGGTTGGTATTTTTATTTAAAAAAAGCTCCAGTTTTTTTCTTGATATTTCACGCTCTAGTTTTTGTTTATAGTTTGTACTTGTCTGATCGGTTGCCCTTCTTTTCTAAAAACCGACACACTCGTTGCCGGACATTGCTAAAACGGACTTAGTTCTAAATCCTAATCCTAAAGCCTAATTCTAAGCCTAACATAATCCTAACCGAATCCTAACCTAAGCCAAGCCTTTTCAAGCAAGAATATGTCTGAACAATTGCGTTTTGAACAAGTTCTTGTTGGGGCCGGAGCGTGTGCACGCGCGCTAGTGGATCATGAGCATGAGCATGCGGATGCGAGGTGCGCGTGCGTTTTAAAAAAGAAGCTCCAGCTGTCTGATCCCGGTCTGGGAGTTAACCATCCATAAATCAGGAATTGGAATTCAACGCAAAGGAACCCAACCGTCTACGTTTGTGTTATGTACATACACACAATTTGCAAGCCAGCGCACACATCCGAAGTGCGAGCAGAATGGTCAGCAAGATGTGAACGGGCGTGCGATCCATACCGCCGTTTTATCCAAAAATGTGCACACACTCGCCATGTACATTTTTATTTCAAATCAAGAATATGTACAGAGTGTAAAATACCTCAATGATCGGAACTCAAATCACCATTCACCAGTCAAACCAAAAACAGTAATCAGCTGATTGATGGACGTTCGACGATAGGAACACAGAGCACAATGTTTGAAAAACAACTACAGTGGCGGCCAAAAGTTTGGAAACCCCCATGCGCGCATGTTTGTGCGGTGGTATATGCGTGCTTTTATTGTGCGTCTCTCCCTAACACATGCTACAGTCGAACTCACTAAAATGTGGAATCAGCTGATTGGTCGACCGAGCGGAGGCTGCTCACACTCCGCACCGTTCTTTTTTCATGGATTTGGATTTTATTGAAACGTGTTTCTTTTGAATGAGTGTGAATTTCCAGCACCGTTTTCATGCTAAAAATAAACTCAAAGGGTTGTAGAACTGCGAAATTCAATTTTTTTTGATTCAACAGCTCAAAATGCATTTTTTACTGACGACGACGACGACGACGTCGTCGCTTAATTTTTACGTGTGAACTGAAAGACAAAAGCCTGAAATGAGTGCGCTGTGTAGCCAGCTGAAGGGGGTTTCATTCCTAGCTGACCGATCGACATGCGTCCGCAATTAAAAAAAAATGCGTTCCGACTTCGCGGACGACGACGACACGACGACGACTTTGCTTTTTTCATTTTTCATTTTTTCGTTTTCAAGTTGTTTTTGGTAAGCTGCTGTGTTCATTTACTTGGTGCACGCAGCAAACCATGCACAGCTCACTCCTTTCAGGTTTTTATTTTCCAGTCCACACGCAAAAATTAAGCGACGACGTCGTCGTCGTCATTAAACAAAAAATACATTTTGAGTTGAGCTGTGGAATAAAAATTTTCAAAATTTCGCGGTCTCTAACCTTTAAGTTTATTTTTAGCACAAAAAGAGTGCTGGAAATTCATAAAAACACGTTTCAATAAAATCCAAATCCACGAAAAAAGAACGGTGCGGAGTGTGAGCAGCCTCCGCTTGGTCGACCAATCAGCTGATTCCACATTTTAGTGAGTTCGACTGTAGCTTTGTTTTTATGAACACAACATAATTGCTTGCTCCAGAAATCAAAAATATTAGCTTATGTGCATAGTAATAACGCAAAAATGAGCGATATGCAGCGGGCGCAGGGGTTTCCAAACTTTTGGCCGCCACTGTAAATTCCTGGTGCGCTAACTCGACCAATCCACAAATCAGCTAATTGCCAACATTTATAATTTTGCGTTCGACTTGGTTCAATGCCCGTGTAGGAACAAAGCAGAAAACCTCGGGTGCAATAATGTGAGAATCAGTGATGAGTGAGACGCAGAGAAATACGTCAGCAGATGACCCGACTGACGCACGAGTCCCGCAGCGTCTGCAGCGCTTTGTCGGAGAAGTTTGGTGTGCCCGTGTAGTCGGCGTGCGCGATCCACTCGAGCTGCGGACAGAACTGCGCCAGGCAATAGATGCACTGGTCGGTCACAGACGTGGCGCGCACACGCACTTCGCGCAGCATCGCACACGAACGCGCCAACGCGCACAGACCGCTGTCGCGCACAAACTTGCAGCCGTTGAAGTTCACTCGTGCCAGCCGACGACATTTGTGCGCGAGCAGTTTCAAGAATCGGTCGTCGACGTTGTACCTGAATGGCAGGCGCACTGAATCTTGGAGCAATACTTTTGAAACGTGCCAGGCTGTTGAAGTAGTGAACATGCAAGTGTTACATGTACGACATCTCGAGGTCAGTGAGCCCGGTGCAGTGGCGTGCGACCGTGAACAAAACACGCCAGGTGACGTTGCAACGGCACAGCTTCAGACAACGCAGGGCAGCTGCTCGTGCTCGATGCGACGCAATCAAATGAAACAGACAACGCGACGAGACCGTGTCCACGTCGAAGCACAGGTGCGTCACGTTCACGCAGTGCTCGTCTATCGCTCTGAAAGCACTTCTTTTTGCAATAAATTTTTTTTTGCCTTACCTCAATGGGGTTTGAAGACAAGGAAAGAATTGTAATGAATGGCTTCGTAAACCTGACAGCCTCGTCGCGCAGCACGTCACAGTGAACTTGAAGGCCGGTCAATTTGTCGCCAACGACTGGCAACAGGCATCTGAGAAACCTGCTCGTGGTCGTGCCATGCTCGTCTGACCCGTCCGGCAACGCAAGCACAATGTGCACGCTATAATGGGGAAACTTGTAATGCTTGGCTTCTTTCACAGAGCGCTGGCGCCGTGTACATGTACCTGTCGAGCGAGTGCATCATCAGCAATCGATCGGTCAGGTCTGGCAGATTCTCGTCGCCGCTGCACGACAGGCGAAGATTGGTGATGTTGGGTGGCAGGCTCGGCAGCACCGTGAAAAAGTTGCCATACAGATCGAGTTCACGTAGTTGAGAGCATTGAATCTGACAGCGAACGGTCTCTAGGACCGACTCTTGTTGGTCGTCGCCGAAATAGCGGCAGAGAGACAAATGAAGCAGATTCGGGCATTTGTTGGTGAGATGCACTATGGCGGTGGACGGGTCAGTCAGATCGCTGAGAAAGTCCAGCTGCAGTGTGCGCAGTTGGCTGCCACAGTAGCTCGCAATCGCATATCTGAATTGAGCACATTGTTCGTGCACGGTTTGCTGCGAGTTTTCATGAACGCTTGTTGTCTGTTTACTCGCTGCAAAACTCACAGAGCGACGTCGTCCAGTGACTTGCAGTTGTTCAAATACAAGTGCGTGACGTTTGGGTTGCGCGCAAGGAGGCTCACCAGACCATCACTGGTGATCTTGACGCATCCACTCAGATCGATTGTCGTCAGCAGAGGCGAGTAAACGCCCGACAGTGCCTTGAAAGTAAAAACAAAGCTGTTTAAGAGAAAATATGTCAGTGGTAAATGAATTTAACGTTAAACGTGGTCAGAAAAATGTTTCCGAAAAAATTGCCAGTTGTCGCGTCGTTGTCACCATCATTCTTTTAGTGAAAAATAAATGTTTGCTGTTAGAACCGCTGTTTTTATTATTTTGTCTGCATTTCATGAAGCACAAAGAACATTTTCCATCCGAAAAACTCCAAATCCAAAAATCCAAAAAAAAAAATAAAAAAAGCATTGCGAATTTCTTTTTGATTGAACCTGACTCAGGCAGCCAATGAGCTATTGCCACAAGAGCTGCCCGTGCGAGACTATACCTGCGATGTGAGATTCTTGAGTCCACGCAGCTCGAGCGACCGGAGTCGCGGCTGGCCCTGTGTGATCGCACGCACACCCACGTCGGTCAGTCTGGTGCAGTGCACGAGCACAACGCGACTCAGCTGATGGTTGTGCCCACCAATGGCAGTCAGTAGCTCATCGGTGACCTTTGCAGTTGCAGACTGCTGATTAGACTTTCTTATTTGTAGCTCTTCCACCGGATCCATAAATCCGATGATACAACATGTACCAAACTCGGGTGGCTCGGTGTGGGGGTGCACGCTGCAGTGCCGTGTGTGCGCCACGACAGCCCCCCCCCTCCCCGACAGCCTCTAAAGCCTCGCTCTGTTCTGTCATGAAAAATCCAGCTGAGATGAAGCTGCTGGTGTTCCATATTTAGATTCAAGAATTGTTTGAAAAGTTTGAAAGTTCGTTTCGTGTTTAGAGTTTGGAGTGCTGTGCAAGATCGTGACGGAACGCAACGCACCTCGTCGGAGAGAAAGAACTGCACGTGCTCGATGTTTGCGGCGAAGCGAGCGTCCGACAGCAGCAGAGCCGTTTGCTCACTGGCCAGTTGATCGTGCGCGACCAGCCAATCGATGATCAGTTCCTTGCAGTTGGCTGGCAGCTCGCTCAACTGCTCCACGTACGCGTACAGATGACGACTCAAATACGACACCGATAGTTCGAACAGCGTCTTCATTGTGCCGTAAAACGTCGCCAAATTGTATCTGAAAACGTGCCGCAAACAGCTATTATTTACAAAAAACGTCGAAAAAATAAGTCCATTTTCCGCGTGAATTTCCATCACATGTTTCTTTAGATCACGCGCTCAATTTTGCGGCAAACACCACCGAGCCGGGCGACCAAAGTACAACAATCTAAACAACAGAATGCAAAAAAGATGTTACGCACAAATGCTGACTGCTGCCGAGCTGCTATTCAGCAACTTGTAAAGCTGGGTGCGTTTTGCGAATGCCTGATGCACCCGGTGTCTGCCAGCCAAGTAAAAACTTTCGCAAACGTTGTGTGCGTTCCGTGGTGGTGTGCGTTTTTTTCCGCGAGCGGTGTGTAAAATGTACACACAACCCAACCTCAGTTTTTACATTTTGGTGGAAACGAGGCGGTTTTCAATATTGATCTTTAAAAAGTCTTTTTTATTTTATAATTTTATTATCGGATAAAAACGTAGCAGATGTCAAAAGAAAACTAACACCATTCTGTTGGTTAACATAATCAAATGCAGAAACTGCGCAGAGAAAAATAGAAATGTAGATGCAGATGCAGATGTGTGCTGAATCACGTGCAGACGACGGATTTTTTCAGAAGCAAAAATGGTTGTGCAAAAAAAGTTCAGATTATGCGCCCTGCCATTTGGTGCTTCTATGCACGGGTGTCTGCATCTGAATTTGTGTTTCAAAGGCATAAGAAACTCACAACAAGACAGAAAACAATAAGTTTAGAACGTGCAGAGGGTGCACTGATGAGAATACCTGCACGTTGAGTGTCTGCACCTAATTTCGAAACACTCATGAATCACTATTGTTCTATTTTGGTTGTATTTACTACATCTGCACGAGCACAAACATGTGTTGACTCTCTGAGCCAGACAATAACCGTTTCCGCTCTCAACACAAAATTACTGCAAACGGAAAATTATTTTTCACTATCAGAATTGTTTTTCTTGACAATTAAAAATGGAAATGTTGTCGTGTCAGGCAGGACCCATGCAGTTTGGTTATTTTTGAATGTACATTTGTATGAAAAATATTGTGTGAACAAACTGCGAAAAAACGTCTGTAAATGTTAGCACAAGCCGAAGAGTTCACAGAATCTGAAGTACTGCAGTGTGTTTTTGTCAGTCGGCGTCATCGTGCGGGCGCAGTGTGTCGCGTGCGTTCGCAGCACGACTGTTTTCCCTGGCAATCATCACAGCGCCTCTGCTGCCATTGCCCTTTGACTTGCTGATAGTCTCCAAATGAGACACCGGCACCTCGAACGCCAGCGATGCAACGTAGGCCAGTGCGTAGCTCAACGTCGCAAAGCCGAAGAACATGCCCAACTGCAATGAAATGCACTGAGTTATTGAGCATTTTGTTTTTTAAACTTTAGTTTCAATTCATGGTGTACCCATTGGATGTGAGTGCCGAAGTGCAATGTTGTCTGTCGCGAGCGGTAGTAGGTGATCATCAGGATCGGATGCATCAGATACGCACAGTAGGTCAGTCGACTCAGCGGGATGAACGCTTTCCACGAAAGCAGCGCCTCGACGGGACCTGCAGCAAGGTTTCATTCGTGCGACGCTTGTGGCAACAGTTGCATCAGTGGTCTTTCTGTTTTACCGCCGTAGCCGAGCGAACAAGCGAACGTGATCCAGCTGAGCGTGAACGCCCACGAGATGCGTCCGAACAGGCCGAAGAGCACGTACGACGTTTGATCCATGTTGCCAGTCTTGCAGTACGGGTACAAACCGAACACGGTGGCTAGACCAGCAGCAGCGCAGAGCAGCCAGCCGAGCGCGACGTGCCACTGAAACGTTGCAACAGGTTGCGCTTGCTGTTTGCGCACAGCTGCCATGCCGAACTGCACCTTTCTCAGGCTGATTCGCAGTGCGTATCGGTAGAGAATGTAGCCAGTGAGCACGCCAGCAACGTAGGGGCCGCAGCGCACGTACGGCTTCACGTAGACGTCCGGCCAGTAGTCGAGGATGTAAGTGGCTCTGGAAATTGTGACGCGCACCTAGAGAACGTCCAAACGCATGTGCGCACTCGGCAAACGACAAACTGGCTGCTGTCAGACGTGACGACCGGCGCTGGCGGCCAGTTGTGCGGCAGAATCAGTATCAAGTGCAACACGCCCGTCATCAGAATGACGAAACCACCAAGGATGTAGCCGAAAAGCTCTTTCCTGAAGTTCATTCGTTGGACAACTTTGCTGTCAGAAGCATGAACAACACACTCATTTGTTCAGTGCACTATCACTGACCACCACAACGCGAGCAGCATCACTGGAACGAACAGGTGAAACTGCATGTCGTTAGCTAGATACCACGTCCAACCCATACACTGAAAGGGTGCAATGAAAACAATCGTTCCACAACCGGCAGTTTTGTCAAAACGCAACGGTGATGCAATTCTTACGGTGTCCTCATCCTTCAGTTTCACAAAGTTGTTGATGTACAGCAGATTCGCCCACCAAGAACTCGAGCAGCGTTCACGTTCTGGTGGCTGCCAAAATGGACCATTGGACACCCATTGAAGAATGGTCACATGCACGCCAAGTATGATCATGTAAACTGGTGTTAGACTGCAAAACGTTGGCAGACACACAACAATCAGTGGTTTTGACTATGGAACCAACCGCTGAGGACTGATGAAAACCAACCGCAAATAACGGTGAATGTAAAAGTTGGCCCAGAAACTGGGACTTCTCAGCACGCGTCCGTCGCTCTTTTTCACCACTTTGAACCATAAATATGTCACCAAAAGGCCACTAAAAATCTTTATCTGTTCAGTTTTGAGTTTGACTGAGCACACTGAACATGGCAAACAAGGAAAACATGCACCTCAAGAAGAAAAATGTATCCACTGCCAATGAGCCGTTCAAGATGATTTGATTGAGGAATTTCGTTGGAAACTGCGTCAGCACAGCAAGCAAATTGTCTGAAAAATAACCATGTCTGAAAAGTTGTTTTCCTAAAACAGAGTAACAATTTGGCAACCAAGCGTGATGCTGACAGCGGCGTAGTAGTACGTGTGACTGAGTATGATCCAGCACATGCTCAGAAAGCGAAGTCCATGCAGACAGTGAATGTTTCCTTCACGTTTCTCGGTGCTAAAAATCCGTGGCGTGTTGGAGACAATCGAGAATGCGAGCAACACTTTCACGAACGCCGCTGAAACCAAAAGATTATTATGATTGTTGTGTTGCACCGAGCAACCAACATATACATTGGTGCCAGCCTGCTTGTCAGCTCACTTTGATTTGTATAATGATCCGAGCGAATGGTTTCGTCAGCTTCGGCAACGGATTGAATGAACTCTTGATACACGAAATAGTCGTAACACGAGCCACAAACAACTAATGCAAATATGACGGACAAAATGACGCTGAAACAACTTTCTAGAGGTAGTAAACGTTTTTAAAGTTCACTCAGATTCGCAAATGCACAATATTGTCTACGAACATCATTGCAATCGACCAATGATCGTCGGAGAATTTTTGTTTGGCACGCTCGTCGCAGACGACCGTTGGTTCGCACATTTTGACATTGTCAGATTGAATCTTGTCATTGATTGGACGAACCACTATAAATGCAGATAACCTGCTGCTGCTTTAGGCTTAGGCTTAGGCTTAGGCTTAGGATTAGGTTTAGGCTTAGGCTTAGGTTTAGAGTTGATGCCATGGCTATTGATGCTTCGCTGCGATTTTGTGCGGCATCGGCAATGTGATCATGATGCAGCATTTCCAGGCAGCATTGATCATGATGCAGCATTTCCAGGCAGCATTGATCATGATGCAGCATTTCCAGGCAGCATTGATCATGATGCAGCATTTCCAGGCAGCATTGATCATGATGCAGCATTTCCAGGCAGCATTGATCATGATGCAGCATTTCCAGGCAGCATTGATCATGATGCAGCATTTCCAGGCAGCATTGATCATGATGCAGCATTTCCAGGCAGCATTGATCATGATGCAGCATTTCCAGGCAGCATTGATCATGATGCAGCCATCGTCTGTTAACAAAATTTGTTGATGATGACGATCATCGACGGAATACAGTTCTCACTGCATGTACGGTAGTTGCTCGTTGAGACGAATAATAATAAACGATAATTAAACGATCAATGTAAAAATTTAAAAATTCGCATGCTTATATTGACTTTTTGGGACTGAAAGAGAAAGTGGCAGGCTAATTAGGGGCAGAAATAATTAGAGTTTACCTGATTTTAAAAATAATTAGTGGAATAATTCAAAACTTAAGAACAAAATGTCCTTCAATAATTCGCTAACCACTCGCTCTAACTGCCAATGGAAGACGGTATAAACCAGCGAACGTTAAAAATCTTGTTATTTTTACGTTATTCGCAATCGTCATAGATTTTCTGATAAAAGCAACAGGACATAACTCGACGATGGTGATCATGTTTTATATGCCACCCAAAATCGAAGCGAAGCTTTAAAGTTCTCGTCTGAACCTAAGCCTTTCAGCCTATGAGTCATACACGCCAAAAGTGGTAAAAGGTGATATGAACGTTCTTTTAGCGTTTTCGGATTTTTTACCGAACAATGGCAGAACTTGTTTTAAGAAAAACTAAAAAAATCAACTGACGTAGATGTATCAACGTGGTGACGTCCTTTGTCGTGCAACTACTTGGCACGCACAACCCGTAGCTAAGCAATGGCAGCACTTTGAAGCACTGGTTGCGCTACAAATCAATCAATGATTTGAGGCTATGACGCAAACAGGTTTTTTCATGTCAAAGAAGCACTTACGAAAGGAAAAGACAAATTGTTCGATTCAGCTGATCGCTTTTGAGAGAGCACTGTCAGTGGATTGGATTGCATGTAAAAGGTTGAGCGACAGTATTTGCCTTGCCACGGTCTGAAATCATTTCTAATCGATATTAATATTTTTCGTTGGCTAAAAGTGTTGCAAGTTGCAGACTTTATAAAAGGAGTAAACCGCACACTCACTCAGCTTTACTCGGAATGTCCACGCGAATGCTGCTGCACTCTGGGTAATGGCCGATCCAGAGAATGTTGCCGTCCAAAATACCGGCGCCCGGTTTTCCCATGGCGTCCAGCACTGTGATACGAAAAAAACATTCACGTGGAACATAACGGCATTGGCTTTTTTTAAAAATTTCAACAAGCTGACAAATAGCTACACTGTTGATTTTCAAATTGTATGAATTTTAAATGAGTGTTCAACGGAGGATCAACAAACTGCTTGTTGACTGCTTTTTCAAAAATGCAGAGAACCATCATTTGCAATTTGGTCGAGAGTGCATGGGTTCCTTTTGCAGCTTGTCCGTCATTTTGTCCTTCACCTTTGATTGGCCACGGCAGATTGAAGAGCCCTTCCTTGGGTATTGACAAGCGCAGATGCGATGACTGTTTTGCCGACTGGACGCAGTCGCACAGTTGTGCTGATTCAGTTTCATTTTGTAAATCGTTCACATTAGTGGCATGTCTGCTGTAGCATTCTGCAACTCTGCGGTTGGTCTGAGCAATTCCGAGCAAATGCGTCACATACAGCACCAAATCGTACTGACATCCAATGGTCACTTCAGTCACAAGTGTCTTCAACGTCGACAGCAGCTGCAACGGAGCGCAGATTTATTATTTTTTCTTCAAAAGACAAAAACAGCTTTCTAAATGAACGCAAACGTTCGCGAGCAGCCCGTCGGCGTCACCGTTGTCAACAGCCTTGCGCAGTTCTTCCGGTGAATACGCCAGAAACCTAAACACGTTGAAAATACTGTTCATCTGATCACGGCCAGTCGGTGCAGGTTGAAAATTTACCGTCAGAGCTTGTTCACCGCAGATCACATTGTGTTCAGCTCAAATTTTCCCTGTACTGCAGTCTTTTGCATCAAAATCAAACCAGCTCTGTGTGATTTCTCTAATCACACAGAAAGTTTCTTTCACGTAATGTTTCGCTAACTGGTTCAGCAGATCAAGATTGATAATCAGTCGATTGTCTCGCGTGTGCTTCAGCAAATGGGGGCCCATGGCCGAAGGTTGCAGCGGTGGCAGATCCAGTTCGAGCACTTTTTCTGCGACGGCACACGCGGCGAATGCAGCGAATGCAACCGTGCAAACGCCCACGGATGCACGCATGGCTGCCGATTGGCTGACGCGGTTTTCAGCCTGAAATGCACCATACAACTTGTGATGGTTGTTGAGCGGATCGATTGAAAAAGCAAAAAAAAAACATGACGAATCTTAACATTGTTGCGAAACGCACTGTTTG